>JAWQFJ010016164.1:47500-60000 GCA_034096865.1 Theodoxus fluviatilis
AGTTTGGAGGGTGAGTTCAAATCAAAAGTCATTGGAACTGAGATACCGTGCGCTGCACTGACAATGAAATCTTTCGACGTTACTATGGACGGAGCAGCGGGGACTACATGTGGACTGGTGTAGTATCAGGAATGTATTGATACAATGCAATGTATGCATACGGACGTACGAGGTGGTGGCTTGCTCAGCCCTCACAGGTACCCGTTTTACTCCTGGGTGGAGAAAAGCAATGTAAGGCACCTTGCTCAAGGATCCGCCCAGCTTCAAACGCTGCAACCACTAACCGCAAGCGACTGCAGGTCAAGCGCGCTAGCCCCAGTTCAATGAAAGGAGCTTCCTCCACACTACGACATAAACAATTCGTATGAGAGCTGCGGTCAGTCGTTCCACGGACCAGATTCCCCTGGTCCTCCACACCCAGTGGCTTGCTCCGCCACAGCTAGCTTCGCCGTAGCTTGCTCAGACACAGCTTGCTCCGCCACAGCTTGCTCCGCCACAGTTTGCTCAGTCACAGCTTGCTCCGCCACAGCTTGCTCAGCCACAGCTTGCTCCGTCACAGTTTGCTCAGCCACAGCTTGCTCCGTCACAGTTTGCTCCGTCACAGCTTGCTCAGTCATAGCTTGCTCCGCCACAGCTTGCTCAGCCACAGCTTGCTCCGTCACAGTTTGCTCAGCCACAGCTTGCTCCGTCACAGTTTGCTCCGTCACAGCTTGCTCCGTCACAGCTTGCTCCGCCACAGCTTGCTCCTTCTCAGTTTGCTCAGCCACAGCTTGCTCCGTCACAGTTTGCTCCGCCACAGCTTGCTCAGTCATAGCTTGCTCCGTCATAGCTTGCTCCGTCACAGTTTGCTCCGTCACAGCTTGCTCCGTCACAGCTTGGTCCGCCACAGCTTGGTCCGTCACAGCTTGCTCAGTCACACCTTGCTCCGCCACAGCTTGCTCAGTCACAGCTTGCTCCGTCACAGCTTGCTCCGCCACAGCTTGCTCAGTCACAGCTTGCTCCGTCACAGTTTGCTCCGTCACAGCTTGCTCCGTCACAGCTTGCTCCGTCACAGCTTGCTCAGTCACAGCTTGCTCAGTCACAGCTTGCTCAGGCACAGCTTGCTCAGTCATAGCTTGCTCAGGCACAGCTTGCTCAGGCACATCTTGCTCCGTCATAGTTTTCTCCGCAGCAACGAGCTCCGCCGCAGCTTGTTGCAGCACGAACACTCTCTCTGACACATCCCTCGATGAATCAGCTCAGCAAATTCGAGTTGGAGGTTGTGGTCACATCCTCTGCGCCACTGACCACACTGTCGAAGTGGACGCATGAAATGGAGAGAGGGTTTGCAGACGATGCAGCACGTCTGCTAAGTGGCGACTTAGCGACACGGACAGCGAGGATGCAGGGACGAGACAAAAGGAGAGTGGGGAAAGGAGGAGGCTGACTGAAGGGCCCACGATAGGGAGTTTACAAAGGGTTACAATATGAAACATTGAGAGCAAAAAGGTTGCAGAGAAAGGTAGAAGCAAGCTCGTTGACTAAGAACAGCAGGACGACAGATTAACACCAGTAAGCAAAATCGCCAGCCTTACCTTCTGTCCCTTCTCGGCGGCGTCGGGCGGGCGGGTGGCCAGGGTGCCGATGTTCAGCCACACCTTCCAGGCGTTGGACCACAGCGCAATGTCCATGTCGCTGTCTGGAGGCTTCGGGTTGGAGGTTCGAGCCTCGGTGGCGCCTCTTGCGGCAGCTGCTGAGTTGTCTCCGCTGCGAGAGATGACCTCCTCCCCAGGTGCCGCAACTTCTCCCCTGGAGATGTGCAGAATCTCCTGGAAGCTCTTCAGTGCTGCCAGCGCCACCTCGGCATTGCGGCAGAGGGCAGAGGACTCGATGTGCTCCAGAAGCAGAGACCACGCCCGTGGAAAGTCCCCTGCAACGGCAATGTGTGGATTCCTGAGGAGTTGAAACAAAGAACTTGCAATATCGCCATAACATACGATGACAGACTGCCTCTCAACAATATGATGCTGATTAGATAGTGGATGTGTTATCATGCACCAACGTATACAAAAATGAATTAAATGAATCTGGGCTGTTTTGTGTGTGTTAATTTTAACAGCAGGAGTCTTAGGTCACATGTCTGTAAGACAGATGACTCTATGCAGATGGCTAGATGTAAGACACGAGAGTCTATCAATCGCAATCGCAACCACGGTGATAGTCACCGTCACCACCTTCACCACCATTACTGTTTCCATGACTGTTTTTCCCTTTGTAAATGCAAAGTGTAGGATTACATCTACATGGTACTTTTTGTAAGACGTCTTGCTTTGGGCTTGCAGACGACCTAAAACAACAAAAACCAAACAAATAAAAAAGATAGGAAAGATAATGCACCATTTTCTGCTAGAATTTGAAAGTGTTCGTATTCCTTAAACCGATAAAGATATTAAAAGAGATGCAAAACATTTTGCAAAGTTTACACATATCTTCTGAAAAAATTATGTTCAGAGATGAATGAGATTAAAATATATTAAAAAAACACGCCTATGTTATGCATAACTGGAAAGTTTGTAAAGAAGCAGACACACTAAAAAGAAATCCATAGGACAAGGGCATGAATAACTTGTGTGAACTGCATGCAAATCATTTCGCATATTTTCTGACAAAGGGCGTGCGTTTATTTTATCTTTTACCCCACCCACTCCAATCTCTTTATCCCCCCCACCCCCGGTCTCTCTCTCTCTCTCTCTCTCTCTCTCTCTCTCTCTCTCTCTCTCTCTCTCTCTCTCTCTCTCTCTCTCTCTCTCTCTCTCTCTCTCTCTCTCTCTCTCTCTCTCTCTCTCTCTCTCTCTCTCTCTCTCTCTCTCTCTCTCCCACTCGAACGTTTTTTCTCAAGTTAACAGCACGTCGACTATAATTGGTAATCCAGAGCTGCTCTGACGTCAGCGCTATATCAGTCGGTGCCTCCCTGTATTGAAGCTTACCCAGCAGTCCTCTGAATCTACTGAACACAACAACGCAATAATTGATCTTGCTGACCACACCCCTCCTACAATTACAGTCGCACCCTCCGAGAGCATTCTCACTCATCCCAAAGGAATCCTTTGCCGATGACTATGTGAGAGTTTAGAGCGCGAGAACAGATCATTTCTGACAGAACATGAGAAAGCCAAGCGTAAGTGTCAAGAATTGCAAACTCATATTCTTCACGAAAAATAATTCCCTGATTAATGCAATTACCAGCAAAAATAGCATGTTTACAGAACCAACACTTTCTCCAACGTTTCTTCGAAGCTTCAGAATAATGTACGTACTTAGCCACTTGGCAATTTTTCCTGGCGTTTGATCGAAAAGTGTTCCAGAAAATTTAGATTGATTTCTCGTGTCCAATTACGCTTCATAAGATTCAGTTTTCAAAGTTTCATACGCTTGAGTCACATTCACACGCAGAGTTGACAACACAGGGATTCTAGGTTTGACAGTCTAATTGTCTATGAGTTGTCATGATAATACAGGAATTATAGGTTTGACAGTCTAGTTGTCTAAGAGTTATCATGACATCACAGGGATTCTAAGTTTGACTATCTAGTTGCCTATGAGTTGTTATGACAACACAGGGATTCTAGGTTTGACTGTCTAATTGTCTGTGAGTTGTCATGACAACACAGGGATTCTAAGTTTGACTATCTAGTTGTCTATGAGTTGTTATGACAACACAGGGATTCTAGGTTTGACTGTCTAATTGTCTATGAGTGGTCATGACAACACAGGGATTCTAGGTTTGACAGTCTAATTGTCTGTGAGTTGTCATGATAACACAGGGATTCTAGGTTTGACTGTCTATTTGTCTATGAGTGGTCATAACAAACACAATTTCATGATAAAGGTTATCACATAAATGCAAAACAGGGGTTCTGGGGTCAACTGATTCGCATAGAAAAGCCAAGGTTTGATTTGTTAATAGCTGATTCACTAAATGGACGCCCCAACAGCCATCTGCACAAAAAGACATTATAACACCCCGTATCTATGCGAGTTTAAAGCAGAAGTTGACTAAAACGACAAGACGTAATCGATCGTGAATTAAAGAGTAAGGACAGATGGAAAAAAGCTGAACGGCCAAGATGAAGCAGATAGGAGTTCTGTTTAAAGTACGGACCTCTCCTTTTTGTAAGGAGCATGTTATCTCGTCACGTAGAAAAGGACAGGCACTCTGTGTACTTTGAAAAAGGTTTCCTGCAGCGATTGTTCACCTGGGTATACATTGTGAAACGTCTGTACCCTTTACCTCTTGTCATAGGTCCATTGACTACTCTTGATTGACAGCCTAACATACTCAGTTCTTTCCTTGGGACCACTCTGGCCCAACGCTTAGCTCTCTGTCAAATCAAAGACTCACTGCTCATTAGCATCTATATATTATCAGCATCTATATATTATTAGCATCTATATATTATCAGCATCTGCCTATACCCTTACAGATACTCATTTTTATTCGTGGGGACGAGAAACAGTTGAGTAGATGCAAGGCAAAAGCTAGAAGCGTAGAGGCTTTCAGAAGAGTTCAACTGACAGTACAACCCAGTTCTAACTAGTGAGGTAACTAACTGGACACCATCGCAACGATATAAGGAGCTCTGCACCCAGAGCCGACAAGCCGAAGCACTGCATTCGTCCCACTGCAGTTGCAGACACCGTTCCACAGCCCTGATCAGTACCGATGTTCTGCAAGATCTTGCGCTTGGCGTTGAAGGTGCGGGCCACGCCAGCCAGGGTCAGCACTCGCGTCTCAGCCCACTGCTTCTCCGCCGTGTCCCTGGAGTGGTGGATCAGGATGTTGCCTGTCGACTGTGCGTCCCTGGTGGTCGAGGCGCTGCTGGAGAACTGCTGCACGCGATCCAGCAGCGGGAACAGCACCTGCAGTCACCAGATTTTCGTACAGTGTCTTCCCAGTCAGTAGCATTCATACACCGCACAATGGCTACCATTCAAACGCATGATCCTCCTCTTCTTCCATGGGTGTCTGTGTGTATGTTAGACTGACTGATTGTCTGTGTATGTGCGTGTCAATGCGCGTGCACGTGCGCGTGCATGTGTGGTCTGTCACCCTCCCCCTCTCCTCCTCCGCCCCCTACCCCACTTCTCTCAGCACTCCTGTGGCTTGAAATAGGACGTGACATGGCTGCCAATGAGCCTGAGCCATTGGATAAAATGCCAGCGACAGGGGCACGTAATGAGAGGGACTTCCACGGCAAGGCCATCAGTCTCAGGTGGGGCTGGCAAGATCCGCGCAGGCGGTTCTCGGAGCGGCATTAAAAAACCTATCCACTAGAGATTTGGTATGGGGAAGGGAGAGAGAGAGAGAGAGAGAGAGAGAGAGAGAGAGAGAGAGAGAGAGAGAATGAGATGGGGGGGAGATAGAGAAAGTGGGAAGGGGGAGATAGAGAAAGTGAGAAGGGGGAGATAGAGAAAGTGGGAAGGGATATATATATATATATATAGAGAGAGAGAGAGAGATGAGAGAGGAGGGTGAGAGAGGAGAGAGAGGAGAGAGAGAGAGAAGAGAGAGAGAAAGAGAGAGAAAGAGAGAGAGAGAGGAGAGAGGAGAGAGGAGGGTGAGAGAGGAGAGAGAGGAGAGGAGAGAGAGAGAGAAAGAGAGAGAGAATGAGATGGGGGGAGATAGAGAAAGTGGGAAGGGGGAGATAGAGAAAATGAGAAGGGGGAGATAGAGAAAGTGGGAAGGGATATATATATATATATATATATAGAGAGAGAGAGAGAGAGAGATGAGAGATGAGAGAGGAGAGAGGAGGGTTAGAGAGGAGAGAGAGGAGAGAGAGAGAGGAGAGAGAGAGGGGAGAGAGAGAAAGAGAGAGAGAGAGAAAGAGAGAGAGAGAGAGAGAAAGAGAGAGAGAGAGGGATAGAGAGAGAGAGGGAGAGAGAGAAAGGGAGAGAGAGAAAGAGAGAGAGAGAGAGAGAGAGAGAGAGAAAGAGAGAGAGAGAAAGAGAGAGAGAGAGAGAGAGAGAGAGAGAGAGAGAGGGAGAGAGAGAGGGATAGAGAGAGAGAGGGAGAGAGAGAGGGATAGAGAGAGAGAGGGAGAGAGAGAAAGGGAGAGAGAGAAAGAGAGGGAGAGAGAGAGAGAGAGAGAGAGAGAGAGAGAGAGAGAGAGAGAGAGAGAGAGAGAGAGAGACTTTGAGACTTTTTTTTAGACTTTGAGACTTTATTCATCGGGCCTTCGGCCCATAGACGAAATGGTTTTACAAACAAAATTCAAAAACACTAATACAGATCAACGAAACGCACGAGGGAAGGAAACCGGTGGTGCATAAACAGCACAAACCATAATAATAATAATAATAATAATAACAACAATAATAATAACAATAATAACAATAAATGGTGATAACAGTAATAATAACAATAATAACAATAACAACAACAATAATAATAATTATCATCATTATCATTATCACCATTATAACAATAATAATAATTAATAATAATAAAAAACAACACTAACATACATCATAGCTTAAATAAATACCATTTTCAACAACAATTCACAACTTGCAGTCGAGACCTATTCCTCGAACAACGGCGCAATCATTTGTCTTCGGAGTGATAATGGCGAGAGGCCACAGGCGGCATGGCAGGGTCACACTTCATAGACACTTTAACAATTACTGTGTGTCGGCATGGGCATACAACCTAGGGACTAACAGTCTTTACAAGCCCCGGCTCTCAAAGAAAATAACCACAAATAAGTAACAACAAAATGAATACAAAATATTCATCAAAGGCAACCAACACCGAGCAGTGGTACTGAACATTTTTTTATCAACAAGTTCACTAGTGGACAAGCTACGATGCAGGGTTCACTGTACTGGAAGGAAAGTTGCATGTTCAAATGTCAAGTCCATCACATATTCTGAGGCAAAGTATTCTTACTGCTCGGCAACTACGAAACTGTTTACTACTTCGTGTTGTCATGTTTTGGATGATCTGTCCGCGAAAAGCAGTCAGGGCAGTACGCTGCACGTGCACACGCCGAACACGGTATATAAGATGCTAGGGGCTAAGCACAACCGTCGCACCATGCACCTACATGCTCCGACCCATCCACTCCTCTCTTCAGCTGCTGCATGACTTCAGATGCATCCATGGGTTCAATGAGCATCGAGCCTTCAAACGCACACTGCACAATCTTGTCTTGGCCTTGTCGATAGACTGATGCGCCTGGCAGAACGTCATTAGCACGATTGTCAGGAGAGCTTGACCAGCTCTTTCGGGGTGATTTTCGTGCAGACACATCACACGGTAGCACACCCTGCCCCACAACTTCATGTGTCGTTGCCAACGCGGCAGGCGTTGCATGATATCCAGGTGTTGCGTAGGACACACTTGCAGCACATCGTTTCTTCGATTGTTCCTTCTTCGGACTGGTAGGGGGTGTCAGGTACTTGGGAGAAGGCTGCATCCCAGGTGACGAAGTGTAGGTCGGTTCTGCAGTTTCTTCCTCTTGAGAACTTCCGCGTCGTCTTCTGAAGTATGCCTGCTGCCTCTGGAAATCACGTTCCTTCTTCGATGGAGATTTCTTGTTCTTGTCGCCGAAGTCGCTGCACCGCCGCGCACTCTCTCTCCTGTTTGCAAATGGACTCTTCCACTTTAAAGTAATAGTCGTAAAATCTGAGTTTGCATCAATATGCCAGAATTTTAAGGAATGCGTTCTTGAAAGTGCACTCACGGCATGTTGTACTATCAGAGGAAGAGTCTCGGCCATCGTAGCGTTCCTGTACTCGGTCTTAATCCAGATGTACGGTAGTCTACTCGGGAGCTCAGCCAAACACAACCTGCCTCTGTGGCGACGAACTGGCAAGTGAGAGAGAGAGAGAGAGAGAGAGAGAGAGAGAGAGAGAAGACATGGAAGGGGAGGTGGCAAGAGGGGACAGGCTGTTGAGAAGAAAGAGAAGCAGGCATGGTAATAGGAAAAGGATGACTCCCAACTTGAGAACAACTCTCAGGAACAGGGGACAACATGCCTGGAAACAGATTGAATGCATTCCATTTGTAGTCGAAAACAAGGTCTGGGAAAACTCCCCAAACTTTTCAAAATAAATCTGCACTAGTTACCTGCAAGCAATACGTCAAAGGCACAGCAGCCCTTGGCGTGACGAGACATAACGCTTCAGCCTACCTGCCAGAGCACCTTCTTCCAAGTGTCCTGCTGCAGCAAGGCGCCATGCGCGGAGATGGTGGAGAAGAGCGTCTGGCCTGCAGACTTCCGGACTGCGGGACGAGGATCCACGCACAGGTCGCCCAGTTTGGAGAAGAGGCACATCCAGAGGGCGTCGAAGGGCGCCATGGGTTTTAGCTTGCCTTCCTTGTCCGTCGTCGTCTGCAGCTGCTGTTGCTCTGCCGCATCCCGAGCTAGGTCAACCTGGATGCGCTGACGGTTCTGATAGAAGAAGTCGGACACGTTCCACTGCAAAGACACCAGAAGCAATGCATGCATTGGATGCTGTTTGTAGGCATCGACCTGTCTCAGCAGAACTCCCCATACCAAGAAAGCAGCAAACTGGAAAGGTAAAGGATTGACTTGATCCCCTACGTTCAGATTCTCTACTGGACAGTCAAGTTGTTCGGCGGGGTGGGCATTATGATCAAGTAGCCATGATGTATAAGCAACAACAGCATTGACAAAGATGATGATAATTACAATGATGATGATGATAGTGATGATAGTGATGATGGTGATGATGATGATGATGATGATGATGATGATGATGATGATGATGATGATGATGATGATGATGATGATGATGATGATGATGATGATGATGATGATGATGATGATGATGATGATGATGATGATGATGATGATGATGATGACGACGACGATGATGATGATGATGATGATGATGATGATGATGATGATGATGATGATGATGATGATGATGACAGTGATGGAGAATTACATTTAAGTCATCCCGAACAGAGACTGAACCACGGCACCCAATCGCCTCGCACAACTGCCAACAGGTGGAGCTGCTACGCCAAATCCCGATCTTTGAAACGATGCGTTCATCAGCGTAGTTAGTCGTTCACCTGCGGTCAATGTACTCATGCAGGGGAGGTAATGTGTCTGCTCTGCGGTAGTGCGAAGGTATCATTCTAATAAAGGAACACATTACAGGGGTCGTGTTAACGCTCCATTTATCAAGGGGACGCAAACAGGTTTTGATCGTAATGATGGAGAATAACAGATAAATTATCCCGAACAGAGACTGAATCACGGCACCTAATCGCCTCACACAATTGCCAGCATGTCGAGCTGCTACACCAAATCTCGATCTTAACAAAAGATACGTTCTTCAGCGTCGCTAGTCGTTCGCCTGTTGATACACTAATCTTTTTCAAGATCGGGATGTGGCTTAGTAGCTCGATCTGCTGGCAATTGTGCGAGACAATAAGGTGTCGTGGTTCAGTCCACGACAGGAGTGTTCTTTATAAAGCAGATGATTCTGTCGAATTTTTCACTCACACAGGTCTGAATTGCATGGCTTAGCTCATCGAGAGTTTGCTGAAGATCTCCGCGAGTCCTCTCTTTACTGTTCCTCTCATCTGCCCTCTCTTGATCAACCAGACCACTGACCGCTGCATCTAGCGAGGTGTCTTATACATGCGAAGATGCTGACGATCTCTTGCTTCTTGCCTAAGCTGATGTGTGCAAAGTGAACGAGGACCAGACTGCTCCTCCAACTGTTGCACAGGTTCGAATGACATTCACCCGAGAGGAGAATGAATGGAAAACTGAAAGCTCACCCATGAAGACAGGCTATGGCTAAGCAGGGCGATAGACTGTCCCAGAATTGTTCATGGAAGAGTTTGCCCCGCATAATCGCGACAAGGACTATCCTCGTGATACCCGAGAGACTTGACGTCTTGAATTTCTATCATTCTCGTGTTGTTCATCATGTTGCAATGTCACATTCGCACGGACCAAATGTCTAACGATTTCAACGTTTTGTTTGTTCGTTTGTTCGTTCGTTCTTTCGTTTTTTCGTTCGCAGTGGAAGGTAGGATGACCCAGGGCAATTCCACCCACTTTACAGTCAAGAGTACATAAATCCTGTAAAATGTGCTACAGCCTTCTCTTTGGTCATCCTTTCTTCAGCCATTGTTGTCCAATGAATGACAGTCTTCCGTGCTATCGGAAACTTATTCCTGAAATATCCATCAAGTACACGATTTGCCCTTTTTGAAGATATAATGTTGACAGATGACTCTAATTCTGAACAAGTATCAGAAAGTGTTAAGTCCTTTGTTTCCTTTCATTTGAGTAATCTATTTGTATTACTACTGTCTGAGAGCTTTTTTTTCTCCATGTGGCCATTCTCACTGTCCTGTATTGTGCTGTGGGGCAAAGCTTAAGTAACTCTCTGTCATGGGCAATTACAACTCTTCTAGACTGACATCCACCAAGACGTAGGCCTAGAGTCAATGGAGACGACAACTACGATGACGTCGACGAAGATGAAAATCAAACTCCACTTCGCTACAAAAATCATTTTGAAGGGGTATTGTGTTTTACCATAATTAATAATTCTACAAAAAGTAGTTTTGGTAGGCCTGTTATATAAAATGTATTGTAATAGTGGTGGCGTGAGGGGGTGTTACAAATCGCCCCATTTTAGGGATAAAAGATTAAGATTCAAAAAGTCTTATTCATTCAACAAGTAAATTTTTTTAAAAAGTTTTTTTAAATACATTAACATTTTTATGTTCTACAAATACAGGTGTATCATTTCTGTTTATGCTGTGCAATTTGCTTGCGTTTAATACTCAGTTTTGAGAAGTGGGGGTGGGGTTGTCCCGGGTCACACTACTCCCTCCATTGGCACATTAAGGCAAAGCATGCAGTGGAGGTACTTGTATCGATGAAAAGGTATTTAGGGATGTTTATGCAAGTTTCCACGCGCGAATATCAAATCTGTAGTACCACAAATAATGATAAGAAGATAACGTCTTATATACTAGGAGGAGAAATACGTACAAACAACTGATAAGATGTATGGACAAAAAACTCGATTACAGCATTTTAAAATAAACCCACATTTCTCCGTCCCAACGGAGCGAGGCAGCAGGTCTCCTGGGCCCGTATTCACAACGGCGATTTATCGGCGATTTATTTTAACTCCGATTTATCTCTAAACTCAGACGATTCCAACTGCCTGTTCCGCTCTCCCTTGGCTGGAAACCAGTATATATAGCAAAGCGCAACCTAGGATCCTCTGACGAGCGTACCTTATCTAACCGATCAAGATAACACGGGGCTAGGGGATAAATCGAGTGTTAAAAAGATAAATCGCCGTTGTGAATACGGGCCCAGACGAAGAGCCTCCGTCAGCAAGTGTTTCGGCCCTTAAAACTTCCTGACACTCGCGGGGGGAGGGCCACACCTGGTTATAGCTCCAGGTGCCCCTCTGCTGCCTACAGTTTTGCACGATTAGCGTGCACCATGGGGTATACTGTGCCCACCACCGCTACTGGTGGACAGCAGGGCTCATGGTCTCTGCTGTTTCGGCTCATCCTGATGCAGATTGATGCCTTCTCTGCAGCCTCTGCCACAGCCCTCGCTACCTTTGTGCACCGATGGCTGGAGAGGCCGAGCTGTCTGCAAGCGTTGTGGATTGTGTGGCCTAAAAGAAACTAGCAAAGTTACAAGGTAATGAATACTGGCACTCACTGGTATGATATTTTGAGGGGGAAAAGGCTTTAAGATTGAAGCCTTTTTTCAGCCAACGCCGTGTTGTCATCATTATGGCTTTTTTTAATGTGGTATATCGGCTAACTAGCTGAACGACTGCAACTGGAAAGCTAAGAAAAAACGGTGCAGATAATGTGCTCCAAGGAAATGTTTAAAACGTGGCTGATTACAGCTGAGCGCTCGCGCGCGGACAAAAAACTGCTAAACTTTCTCGACCGACTTTTCGCTCCAGTATTGGTAGGGTCAGGTCTTACTATGGCAGAATAAACAGAATGATCGAACTTCACGAAAACGCAATACAGATAAACCCACTTTATTGCTCGCCATCCGTTTTCTGGAGAAAAACCCAACAACAACCGGGCAAATAAGCGGGATTGGCAATACACCAAACCAAGCGTAATTCGATTTCTGCACACCCTCCACAAGTCTAACAAGAAGGGCAAAGCCCATACGACTCACATGCTTGACCTTGACCTTTATATGACCTTGACCTTCAGGTGACCTTCAAGATCAAGGTCAAACCTCTAAACCTACCAGTGACATCATACACTAAGAAATGCATTACACTTTTCCCCTACAAAATACATGTGACCTTGACCCAAGGTCAAGGTCATCCAAGGTCATGCAACACAAAGCTGTTAATTCAAGACATAGGAAGCACAATGGTGCTTATTGGCACTTTCTACCATGAGATATGGTCACTTTTAGTGGTTCACTACCCCATTTTGGTCACATTTCATAAGGGTCAAA
>JAWQFJ010016164.1:65000-69040 GCA_034096865.1 Theodoxus fluviatilis
AGGAAACATGTGTCGACGTACGCCAGAGTCTTACGAGTTTGTAAGGAAAAGCGCAAGTTCAGGCTGGAGCGAGAACATAATTGTCTACACGAAAGATGACAGCGTTCATGTGCGTGTTTGATCCGCAACTGCACCGAAGGAGACGGGACAGAATAGAGACCGAACAAATCCTCCTGATTCGTTCGATGATGATGAAAACTACAACAATGATAGATTTCATTGCCACAAAACGTTGGGAATTGCAGATAAGCTGCACGAGGACTTGCTCCGCACAAATGCGTTATCTGTGCCAAATGGCAGACGGCAACCAAAGACGCTTGCGCATGCGCACAAAGATGGGATTCCCTGGATTTCCCCTAGCTAATTACCACATACTTCTACAGTCACAACTGCAACGCAAATACTCGCCCATGCATGGCAAGTAACGTCTGACGTATCTGTAATTGTATTTCCTTTAGTAGCAGTCCTGCTCACGATGAATTCTTCCTTCATTCGCATGCTTACGGGCCCTCATGAAAAGGACACCTACCCCTGGTCGTTGTCCACTGCGCCGATGACCGTGAGGATCTGAGGCCATCCGTGCTGCAGCCTGTCCCCGGTGTTCTGCAGCACGTGCAGCACGCACTCCAGCTGCTTCTGCCTGACGTCGCCTTGGGGAATCCCCGATAGCTGGCTCAGGGGCGCCAGCACGCTGGACTGCAACTTCTGCAGGTACACAAGCACGCAGGAGACATGCACCGTCAGTGGTGGCAATGGTGATGCTTGGGAAGAGATGATGATGATGATGATGATGATGATGATGATGATGATGATGATGATGGTGATGTGATGATGGTGGTGGTGGTGGTGGTGGTGGTGGTGGTGGTGGTGGTCGTGGTGTGGTGGTGGTGGTCGAGGTAGTGGTGATGGTGGTGATGGTGATGGTGATGGTGGTGATGATGATGATGATGATGATGATGATGATGATGATGATGATGATGATGATGATGATGATGGTGGTGGTGGTGGTGGTGATGGTGATGGTGATGATGATGATGATGATGATGATGATGATGATGATGATGACGATGATGATTATGATGATGATGAAAATGAGATGAGTTGTATGCTGAACACCATGTAACGGGTCATAAGTCGCACCGATCATTTCAGAGAGAGAGAGAGAGAGAGAGAGAGAGAGAGAGTCCTGTAACTTCAGCTGGAGTCAATCAGAAGCGTTTTCTGTTTGGTCTATGTTATGCCTCTGTTACCCCTCTAGAATTGATCTGTTGCCGATATACCATGCAACTCAACTTTAATGATGTAAAAAAAATCGTCATTAGCCAAACTTCCTAATAACAAAAAGACAATTGGGATCATTTAGCCCTACTGAGGCTTTTCCCTCGGCGCGATGGCCTCTACTCATAGCGGCGTATCATACATCACTGCAAAGCTCGCTCTCTCAACTCTCATCCAGCACTGACATTTTCCGTGAAGTGTCGTCTGTTTAAGAATAAACCGCGAATCCGAGATGTAAAACAAACTGAAGTTGAAGCAAGCAGAAGTGCTGTACCTACGCTCGTGTTGCAGTTGTCTCCAACTTTGCCTTTGATTGCAGTGCTTATTCACTGGTTGTAACTTCCTAAATTTTTCACGATACAAACGTAGTTTTGGTACCACTGGAAACCTTAAACTCTGAGCTTCGGAGTTATACTAATAACTCCAAAAAGCCCGAAACCGACTTATGACCTGTTTTGTGGCGCTCAGTCACATTGAGGTTTTACGAATTTATCAGCCTTTGTACATTGTGCAAGGCCACTGATTACGACAAACACTAAAGCTGGGAAGTGCAACAACAAATAAAGACTGGATTTTCGTAATTTTTCGCCTCTCATGAATCACGTAGGCAGACATGTTTGATCTATTCTCTACCCCTACCCTACCCTACCCAGAGGGCTGAGTAATGATGAAAGTAGTGATGGCAGCGGTGGTAGTGGTGGCATTGTAACTTGTTGATAGCAGTTGTGAATATGGTGGTAGAAGTAGTTGAAAAGGTAGTGAAAGCAAGGGTGGTGATAATGGTAGTGTGGCTGTGGTTTTAATTATGCCTGTGACAACGTTGCTGACAGTCTGTGTGAAGGTCGCTATTCAAGTGGTGCTTTTGTTAGTTCTAGCGATGGTTGAGCAGCTAGTGACTATAGTTCATGCAGTGTTAGAGGGTGATGTTGCTGGTGATGATGGTGTTTAGTTGGAGCTGAACCGCATAGCGGTAAAAGAGGATAAGGATTGCGGCGATGATGATAGAATTAGGGAAGTGGTGCTATAGGTAACGCTGTACGGTGGTAGTGGTAACGCTCTACGGTGGTAGTGGTAACGCTGTACGGTGGTAGTGGTAACGCTCTACGGTGGTAGTGGTAACTGGAACTCAGGGATGCACGTAGTACCTGTCTGTCGATTTGTCTTTACGTCCGTCCGTAAGTCTGTGTGTCTGTATATACTCTCTCACTCTCTCTCTCTCTCTCTCTCTCTCTCTCTCTCTCTCTCGCTCCCTCCCTCCCTCCTTCCCTCCCTCTCTCCCTCCCTCTCTCTCTCTCACTCTCTCTCTCTCTCCCTCTCTCTCTCTCTCTCTCTCTCTCTCTCTCCCTCTCTCTCTCTCTCTCTCCCTCTCTCTCTCTCTCTCTCTCTCTCTCTCTCTCTCATACACCCGCACCCATCCACCCACACACACTCCTCTTCCAAATTTATCTTTCGTCATTAACTCTACCCATTTCCCCTAACCTTAGGCTCTCTTTTTCCTACTTTGACATTTTCTTTTCGACATTAAAAACTTTAATTTCCTCGATGTGCGTTTAGTGTCATGATGCCGTCGTTGAAGACCATAAAATTCGCGGAGAGCTGTAGCAGAAGTTGGGCATTAGGATGCTCATCCTCCGCGGTTAATAAGTAAAAGATGTTCACATTTTCTTTTCCATTTAGTCCCAGCTAGATGATTACGTGGCCGTGGCTGCGAGTAAACTGATTAGAGAGACGGGGCTGAGGCGGAAATAGGCGCTAGTGGTGTGGCAGTTTCATTACGGAGTTGACATTCCGCCTTTAAAACTTCCCGCCGTTGCGATTGCAAGTGAGGGCCTGTCAGTACAACGTCACAGTGATCGCTCTGACTAACGCTTGTCCCCCAGACGTTCCCCTTAGTTTCTCCTACTTCCTGTCTTTTCTATGAAAGGAAGAGAGAGAGAGAGAGAGAGAGAGAGAGAGAGAGAGAGAGGGGGGGGGGAGGAAGAAGTTAGACAGGCAGACAGACAGATAGACAGACAGACATACATACAGACACATACAAACAGACAGAGAGACAGACAGACAGACAGACAGACAGACAGACAGACAGACAGACAGACAGACACAGGCAGGCAGGCAGGCAGGAAGGCAGGCAAGCAGGCATACACACACACACACACACACACACAAACACACACACACACAAACACACACACACACACACACACACAGGTTGGCATGCATGCAGGTAGGCAGACAAACACATTGGCAGACACACAGACACGCAAGCAGACCGACCGACCGACCGACCGACCGACCGACCGACCGACCGACCGACCGACAGACAGACAGACAGACAGACAGACAGACAGACAGACAGACAGACAGACAGACAGACAGACAGACAGACTGACAGAGAGACTGACAGTGAGACAGACAGACAGACAGACAGACAGACAGACAGACAACCAGCCAGGCAGGCAGGCGGGCGGGCAGGCAGGCGGGCGGGCGGGCGGGCGGGCGGGACCACCGACCGACCGACCGACCGACCGACCGACCCTCTTTCACGACGGATCAGTTCAAGTGACACACGTTTAGTAATATTTATTACAAAACAGTGGAGTGGAGGTGGAGTGGAGGTGGAGTGGAGGTGGGGTGGGAGGTGGAATGGGGGTGGAGTGGAGATGGAATGGGGGTGGAATTGAGGTGGGGTGGGGGTGGAATGGGGGTGGAATTGAGGTGGGGTGGGGGTGGAATGGGGGTGGAATTGAGGTGGGGTGGAGGTG
>JAWQFJ010016166.1:0-10000 GCA_034096865.1 Theodoxus fluviatilis
AGTGTGGTCAATAGCCTTGCATTGCCTAGAAAGGGGTAGTGTGGTCAATAGCCTTGCATTGCCTAGAAAGGCCGACTGGTGGTAGTGTGGTCAATAGCCTTGCATTGCCTAGAAAGGCCGACTGGTGGTAGTGTGGTCAATAGCCTTGCATTGCCTAGAAAGGCCGACTGGGGTAGTGTGGTCAATAGCCTTGCATTGCCTAGAAAGGGGTAGTGTGGTCAATAGCCTTGCATTGCCTAGAAAGGCCGACTGGTGGTAGTGTGGTCAATAGCCTTGCATTGCCTAGAAAGGCCGACTGGTGGTAGTGTGGTCAATAGCCTTGCATTGCCTAGAAAGGCCGACTGGTGGTAGTGTGGTCAATAGCCTTGCATTGCCTAGAAAGGCCGACTGGTGGTAGTGTGGTCAATAGCCTTGCATTGCCTAGAAAGGGGTAGTGTGGTCAATAGCCTTGCATTGCCTAGAAAGGCCGACTGGAGGTAGTGTGGTCAATAGCCTTGCATTGCCTAGAAAAGCCCACTGGAGGTGGAACTCCAATATACAGTGAGTGAGTGAGTGAGTGAGTGAGTGAGTGAGTGAGTGAGTGAGTGAGTGAGTGAGTGAGTGAGTGAGTGAGTGAGTGAGTGAGTGAGTGAGTGAGTGAGTGAGTGAGTGAGTGAGTGAGTGAGTGAGTGAGTGAGTGAGTGAGTGAGTGAGTGAGTGAGTGAGTGAGTGAGTGAGTGAGTGAGTGAGTGAGTGAGTGAGTGAGTGAGTGAGTGAGTGAGTGAGTGAGTGAGTGAGTGAGTGAGTGAGTGAGTGAGTGAGTGAGTGAGTGAGTGAGTGAGTGAGTGAGTGAGTGAGTGAGTGAGTGAGTGAGTGAGTGAGTGAGTGAGTGAGTGAGTGAGTGAGTGAGTGAGTGAGTGAGTGAGTGAGTGAGTGAGTGAGTGAGTGAGTGAGTGAGTGAGTGAGTGAGTGAGTGAGTGAGTGATGTGAGTGAGTGAGTGAGTGAGTGAGTGAGTGAGTGAGTGAGTGAGTGAGTGAGTGAGTGAGTGAGTGAGTGAGTGAGTGAGTGAGTGAGTGAGTGAGTGAGTGAGTGAGTGAGTGAGTGAGTGAGTGAGTGAGTGAGTGAGTGAGTGAGTGAGTGAGTGAGTGAGTGAGTGAGTGAGTGAGTGAGTGAGTGAGTGAGTGAGTGAGTGAGTGAGTGAGTGAGTGAGTGAGTGAGTGAGTGAGTGAGTGAGTGAGTGAGTGAGTGAGTGAGTGAGTGAGTGAGTGAGTGAGTGAGTGAGTGAGTGAGTGAGTGAGTGAGTGAGTGAGTGAGTGAGTGAGTGAGTGAGTGAGTGAGTGAGTGAGTGAGTGAGTGAGTGAGTGAGTGAGTGAGTGAGTGAGTGAGTGAGTGAGTGAGTGAGTGAGTGAGTGAGTGAGTGAGTGAGTGAGTGAGTGAGTGAGTGAGTGAGTGAGTGAGTGAGTGAGTGAGTGAGTGAGTGAGTGAGTGAGTGAGTGAGTGAGTGAGTGAGTGAGTGAGTGAGTGAGTGAGTGAGTGAGTGAGTGAGTGAGTGAGTGAGTGAGTGAGTGAGTGAGTGAGTGAGTGAGTGAGTGAGTGAGTGAGTGAGTGAGTGAGTGAGTGAGTGAGTGAGTGAGTGAGTGAGTGAGTGAGTGAGTGAGTGAGTGAGTGAGTGAGTGAGTGAGTGAGTGAGTGAGTGAGTGAGTGAGTGAGTGAGTGAGTGAGTGAGTGAGTGAGTGAGTGAGTGAGTGAGTGAGTGAGTGAGTGAGTGAGTGAGTGAGTGAGTGAGTGAGTGAGTGAGTGAGTGAGTGAGTGAGTGAGTGAGTGAGTGAGTGAGTGAGTGAGTCAGTGAGTCAGTCACTGAGTGAGTCAGTCAGTCATTAAAATGCAGAATGGGTTTCCCTTGCCGCCATTGACTTGCAAGTCTATCCTGCAATTAAAAGATAGGTTTATTCCATTTTTTCTCCAGCATTTTTATTAGCACTTAATAGATGCACAAACAAGCTAACAAATAAAGGGGGTGGGGGATGGAGGTGAGGGGTCAAGGAGTGACCAAAACGGGGTCATTCTTACATTTGTATCACTAATTTTCTAAGCCGCACACCATAAGCAGATGCATGCAGCTCTCTACATGAAAGTACTGCACATTTAATCTCAGCATGTAGAAAGAAAAATGCAGAGGGAGAGATTGTTAATTATATTCGATTTGTCAAGAATCAGAAGTAAACGTAAAGACATAATATGATAACCTCATTTTATAACATTGAAATACAACTCCGTTAAATTGCGTCCACTTATACTCACAGCGAACTGAAACCGACTCACACCACTTCATGCGGAAATCAGGTTCCAATGCAGATAGACCATGGTATGTCAGCTGTCTAAACTCTTCCCGTTTCGCTTTGTTTTATAGCATGCCCGATTCGAAAGATGCGCCAAAAAATATTTTGCTCTGCAAAATATTAGTAAACTTAATTCCTTTTGAAACTTGTCCTCCTCCCCCCCCCCCCCCGAAAAAAAGTTTTAAAATGTTATGTTAAAAAATATGTACATGCGTTGTCATCTCGTTTTTACTGGCAACAAGAGTTTCTTTTGAAGATTAAAGCGTCCACAGAATTTCAGCTGGTGACAATAAAGTGAGCTCTCCAACACGTAGATACATGTTGGTGCTTGGTAACTATTTCCGTTCTTAAACTAATGTCTCATCCCATCAGAAACAAATATCGAAGCAATAAGAAAACGTCTGTCAAAGTTGATGAAAGCATGTACATTTCTGGCGATTCTGCTGACATGATATGTTTCGTACTTCTACCTGCAAAGTCTACGAACGTTAGAATATTCATCAACATTATTTTGTCATTGATTTCGAGATGCGTTTTTTCCCCTAAAGGGATAGGTAGATTTATCATACTGTTTTTCTTGTTGGTTTGAGTAAATAACATTGCATATATTCGCTTTTGGCAAATACATGCGACATAACAGTAATCATTTGCTTGAAGTATTTCGACATCATTTGCCTATTCCGTTTTCGTTGCGATGTGTCTCGTGCTTTCGTTTGGAAAAGCGTTGTACTCTATTGGTGCATGCCTGTTTTCTGAGGGTTTTTAATTTTCATGTTTTTTATCAACTGCGTGACTTCCCCTCTGCATGACTGCCTGCCCTCCTGAATTTGTGTTTGTGCATGCGAGTGTTTACATGTGCGTGCGCTCGCACGTGTGTGTATGTGTGTGTGTGTGCGCGCGCGCGCGCGTGTGCGTGCGTGCGTGCATACGCGCACACATATCTCTGTTTCCTTATCTCTCTCTTTCTCTCTCTCTGTTTCTCTTTCTCTCTCTCTCTTCTCTCTCTCTTTCTCTCTCTCTTTCTCTCTCTCTTTCTCTCTCTATGTTTCTCTTTCTCTCTTTCTCTTTCTCTCTTTCTCTCTCTCTTTCTCTCTCTCTCTTTCTCTCTCTCTCTCTCTCTCTGTCTCTCTCTCTCTAAACCCTTTTCTTTCTGTACTCAACACAAACCGCGTCCTTCACAGCGCTGCACGCATTTTACTTGCGCCCTCTGTGCTGGCTTCAATCGTAAAACAAAGATGTCGACCATGACCTCTTAACCTAGTTTCTGCGGAGAGACGACACGCACAAAAACAATCGAGCCACATCGCAGCAAGACGAAAAGTGGCAACTAAATTCTAAACCGACGCGATACTTCAGACATCAATGCCAGAATCCATCAGGATTAAGTTTCCGGGTGTCATGGCGGCATGTTTGCTGGAATCCGGGAGGCGCAATCCTCACCACAGAAGGATGACCTCCTTGTGCTCTGCTTCCTCACTGCAGATTGAGGCGGGTCGCTGGTAGTGAGTGCTCCGCTGGCCCAGTCCGCCGCCAGACAGGACAAGGAAGAATCGATTTTTAACCCACTTTGGAAACGGGCCAATCGGCGACCGTGCGTCCCCGTCGCTCTCTCATCCTGGCATTTGACACATGGCACGGTGACCCAGATTTCCCAGCCCAAGGCTGTGATCTTGTCCCCAGGGCAGGATGAGACAGGGAGGACTGGAACGGCCTCTCCTGTCAGCCACAGCCACGTCCAGAGCCAGAGTAGCGAGGCGTGCATTTACTCTGAAAGTCTGACGCAAGGTTTCTCGTGCAATTTTGTAGTTATTGGATTTAGTAGAAGTAGCAGTAGTAGCAGTAGTAGTATCATCATCATTATCATCATCATCATCATCATCATCATCATCATCATCATCATCATCATCATCATCATCATCATCATCATCATCATCATCATCATCATCATCATAATCATCATCATCATCATCATCATCGTCATCATCATCACCACCACCACCACCACCACCACCACCACCACCACCACCACCACCACCACCACCACCACCACCACCACCACCACCACCATCATCATCATCATCATCATCATCATCATCATCATCATCATCATCATCATCGTAGTATTAGTAGTAGTAGTAGTAGTATCATCATCATCATCATCATCATCATCATCATCATCATCATCGTAGTAGTAGTAGTAGTAGTAGTAGTAGTAGTAGTAGTATCATTATCATCATCATCATCATCATCATCATCATCATCATCATCACCACCACCATCACCATCATCATCATCATCATCATCATCATCATCATCATCATCATCATCATCATCATCATCATCATCATCATCATCATTATCATCATCATCATCATCGTAGTAGTAGTAGTAGTAGTAGTATATCATTATCATTATCATTATCATCATCATCATCATCATCATCATCATCATCATCATCATCATCATCATCATCATCATCATCATCATCATCTCCACCATCATCATCACCACCATCATCATCACCACCACCATCATCGCCACCTCCACCACCACCACCACCACCACCACCACCACAACCACCACCACCACCACCACCACCACCACCACCATCATCATCATCATCATCATCATCATCATCATCATCATCATCATCATCATCATCATCATCATCACCATCATCATCATCATCATTTCTTAAAGTTGTCAGTAAATTCCTGAAAAATCTTCTTTCATAATTCAAGAATCCCTTTTGGCAAGACGTCTTGAAATCGTAGGAACTGTATATCAAAAACTATTCTGAGAGACAGTTAAGACTTGAGGACATTTTGAGTGAACCTCTTTGGTTCCACCCAGACATTGATAGGATGTTCATAAAAGATCGGTACAGCAAAAATCTGTTTTATGTTTCTGTGATGTACTTGATCCTGCGAGAGCATGGAAAATATTTGAAGAATGTGGTATTATCAATTATCGGCTCAGTTGACCAGCCGGACGACTACTGATGGAAATCTAAGGAAAACACGATGTTGTGATAGACAACAAATGTCTGTAGGTTGCAAAATCTATCAAAATATCAATATTGACGAGCCTTGCCCCTCTCACTCCATGTGGCCGATATCTGGAGCTGAGGCTGGATGACCTCTGTCTCATTAGGCAGCGGGGGATATCACGTGACACATTTAGAACCTCGCAGCATACTAACCCTTCTCGCAATTCACGTCCAGTTGTTTTTATTACTTAATTAAACATGCCTGTTTGTGTGTTCACATTCGAACAAGATCCCCTCCACGACGTTGGTGTCTGAACGTGTCACGTGATATCAAGAAAAGGTACTCTAGAGGTTATATCATGAAACAGAAACGTTTGAATTTTACATAGAGATTGTTTCAAGGTTTTTGAGGGTTTGCGTACATTTTGGTATTTTTCATCAATCAGCAGGTACTTAAACCACACACTTCTTCCTTTTGGTATGCCAACATCATCTCTAACCCTCATGGAAGTGTGACATAGGCTGTCGAAGAACGCGAGCAGGCTAACTTACCCAAAATGTCAGCTCAGCCCTCACAGGTACCCAATATCGCTCTTGATTGGGGAGTAGCTATGCTAGTGAAGTTCCTAAAAACCTCCTCACAC
This sequence comes from Theodoxus fluviatilis, assembly GCA_034096865.1. NCBI lineage: Eukaryota > Metazoa > Mollusca > Gastropoda > Cycloneritida > Neritidae > Theodoxus > Theodoxus fluviatilis. The sequence continues at coordinate 5,953 of JAWQFJ010016166.1, forward strand.
GTGGACACATTTCTGGCAACTTTCCTGTTTCCGTAGGAAATGTCGCGCTTGCAAGTGGCAAAAATTGTTTTGGGCGTGCTCAAACGTGACACTGTTCCGGCAACTTTCCTGTTTCCATAGGAAATGTAAGTGGCAAAAATTGTTTTGGGCGTGCTCAAACGTGACACTGTTCCGGCAACTTTCCTGTTTCTATAGGAAATGTAAGTGGCAAAAATTGTTTTGGGCGTGCTCAAACGTGACACTGTTCCGGCAACTTTCCTGTTTCTATAGGAAATGTAAGTGGCTAAAATTGTTTTGGGCGTGCTCAAACGTGACACTGTTCCGGCAACTTTCCTGTTTCCAAAGGAAATGTAAGTGGCTAAAATTGTTTTGGGCGTGCTCAAACGTGCACTGTTCCGGCAACTTTCCCGTTTCCATAGGAAATGCAAGTGGCAAAAATTGTTTTGGGCGTGCTCAAACGTGCACTGTTCCGGCAACTTTCCCGTTTCCATAGGAAATGCAAGTGGCAAAAATTGTTTTGGGCGTGCTCAAACGTGACACTGTTCCGGCAACTTTCCCGTTTCCATAGGAAGTGTAAGTGGCAAAAATTGTTTTGGGCGTGCTCAAACGTGCACTGTTCCGGCAACTTTCCCGTTTCCATAGGAAATGCAAGTGGCAAAAATTGTTTTCGGCGTGCTCAAACGTGACACTGTTCCGGCAACTTTCCCGTTTCCATAGGACATGTCGTGTTTGCAAGTGGCAAAAATTGTTGTGGGCGTGCTCAAACGTGACACTGTTCCGGCAACTTTCCCGTTTCCATAGGAAATGCAGATCTAGGATGCGAGTTCACACCGTGGATGGTTTTCTCGTTTTGTTTGTGGGGAACTGGTTGGTTGGGGACTTGTGAATCGAAAGAAATACCACAGTATCACTATGAGTACGATGTTACGGGGAAAGTTGCAAAGGCATCTATCAACACTCTCATTTCAGTGCAATACACGTGGTACGATGTTACGGGGAAAGTTGCAAAGGCATCTATCAACACTCTCATTTCAGTGTAATACACGTGGTACGATGTTACGGGGAAAGTTGCAAAGACATCTATCAACACTCTCATTTCAGTGCAATACACGTGGTACGATGTTACGGGGAAAGTTGCAAAGGCATCTATCAACACTCTCATTTCAGTGCAATACACGTGGTACGATGTTACGGGGAAAGTTGCAAAGACGTCTATCAACACTCTCATTTCAGTGTAATACACGTGGTACGATGTTACGGGGAAAGTTGCAAAGGCATCTATCAACACTCTCATTTCAGTGTAATACACCTTCGGGAGGAGGAAAGGCTAAGGAGTAAACCCTACACAAATCCGGAGTGAAGCCCCTAAGGCGGTTGGTCGTCAGTCTTGACCTCCTTCCGGCAGCTTCTGCAGCCAGACTGGTGCCAAACGTATCGCTCCGCGTTCCTTTGGACCACACCAGCGAGGCCGAGTGGGGGATTCTGTCGACTGGGCAACCCAGGATCTCCATACACGCTGCCCAGGCTCGCGCCCTGGAGAGGTCACTTCAGTGCCGCTGTTTTACAGTGACCCTTTCACATGCGTTGCCTCAGAAGGATCCTGGGCATCAGCTGGCATGACCGCATCCCCAACAAGGACGTACTGGCGCAAGCAGGTATTCCCAGCATGTTCGCCATGCTCAGCCAGAGACGACTTAGATGGCTGGGTCACGTCAGCAGGATGGATGACGGCCGAATACCCAAAGAAGTGCTGTACTGCGAGCTCGCCACGGGATCCAGACCTGCAGGAAGACCTCTCCTCCGCTACAAGGACGTTTGTAAACGTGATATGACGGCGGGAGGCATCAACCCAGCAGACTGGGAAACGGTGGCCGCTGACCGCAACAGCTGGAGACACGCCGTCAAGACTGGCATCCAGGCCAGCGAGAGGAGGAGACGGGAGCAGTGGGAGGAGAAGAGAGAACGCAGACGACAGAGGATAGCGTCGGCATCCACAGAGCCGCGCCAAGACTTCACTTGCGACAAGTGCAACAGAGCATGCGGCTCAAGGATCGGGCTCTACAGCCACAGAGTACGCTGCCTCTCAACCCCGGACTGACCAAACCTGGCGCACACCCCATAGTCTCACGAGACTGACGGATGCCAACAAAAACACGTGGTACGATGTTACGGGGAAAGTTGCAAAGACATCTATCAACACTCTCATTTCAGTGCAATACACGTGGTACGATGTTACGGGGAAAGTTGCAAAGGCATCTATCAACACTCTCATTTCAGTGTAATACGTGGTACGATGTTACGGGGAAAGTTGCAAAGACATCTATCAACACTCTCATTTCAGTGCAATACACGTGGTACGATGTTACGGGGAAAGTTGCAAAGACATCTATCACCACTCTCATTTCAGTGTAATACACGTGGTACGATGTTACGGGGAAAGTTGCAAAGGCATCTATCAACACTCTCATTTCAGTGCAATACACGTGGTACGATGTTACGGGGAAAGTTGCAAAGACATCTATCAACACTCTCATTTCAGTGCAATACACGTGGTACGATGTTACGGGGAAAGTTGCAAAGACATCTATCAACACTCTCATTTCAGTGCAATACACGTGGTACGATGTTACGGGGAAAGTTGCAAAGGCATCTATCAACACTCTCATTTCAGTGCAATACACGTGGTACGATGTTACGGGGAAAGTTGCAAAGGCATCTATCAACACACTCATTTCAGTGCAATACACGTGGCCCAATGGGTTTTGTTGTCGACTACTATCAACACACTCATTTCAGTGCAATACACGTGGCCCAATGGGTTTTGTTGTCGACTACTATCAACACACTCATTTCAGTGCAATACACGTGGCCCAATGGGTTTTGTTGTCGACTACCGCACGGCTGACACGGGTTAATTTTCCCGCCGATGCCCTCGTCTGTAATTATTGTATTATAAATTCACCCCAGTTCTCATTTAGTGTTTCACCGAACAGAAGGAAATTTCGTGTTCTTTTAATAACATTTGCCACGTGTAAGGAGACCTTAACTTTTTTTTTATGTAACTAGGGGATCCGAGCAGATTCGAACACCGAACTCATTAGCCGCCAGTGCGTGCCGTTCGAACGCTCTAATCTTTCGGCCGGAGTTCCTGTAAAACTGCCGGAAACTGCCGGATCAGACCCGCTGGGATTGGGCTGCCTTTCAGAAGGCTTCATCATCGGAAAACGACCGACTCAGATTTTTCCTGTGATTTTTGTCAGAGACGAAAGCGACACGTATCCGCCTGAACTGCGTCAAAATGAAACAAACAACCCAGAGTCACTTGAACATGTCCTTCAGCAGAGTCCATCCACCTACTTTCCTTCAGACTGCTGTCAACCATCTGAGAGCTGTTCAAACGCATTTTCTTACCAACTCTAAGCCACCGGCAAACGTCTTTGCCACAAGACAACCTTCTACAAGTGCACCACCTTGGAGGACTAAATCTGAAGAAGTCTTCACACCAGTTTTACAAGATCTTGTCAAAGGTGTGGGTAACGTTACACGTCGCGGTGCCTTTAGGAGTGGTTTCCGTCCAAGTCTACGAACGAGAGAGGGTGTCATGGAGACGAGCAATAAAGTTGGAAAGCTCGTATCGGCCGTCGAGTGGGAATGGGTCTGTCTAGCCAAGAAGTCGATACAAGCTCTGAAGTGGAGAGGGTTTTTGAACAGCAAACTGCAAACGACTTTCTCATGTCGTCTTCTCCTACACAGGGTCCTCTCACACCAGACCGTGAGCCTCTGCGGTGTGGGTCAGATTTAGGACTTGAGCACTTTTTCCACCCAGTTTCACTCTTTTTTCCCTACGGATTCAATACAAGCAAACAGATGCACAAACATCGTCATCGTCTTCGTCGTCGTCATCATCATCATCATCATCATCATCATCATCATCATCATCATCATCACCACCATTATCATCATCATCATCACCATCACCATCATCATCATCATCATCATCATCATCATCATCATCATCATCATCATCATCATCATCATCATCATCATC
>JAWQFJ010016166.1:12500-17500 GCA_034096865.1 Theodoxus fluviatilis
GTAAAAACAAAATTGCAGAAAATTGACTTTGCCTCCACATTATTTATCTACCATGTATTTCGCATTCGTACTCAGACAGACGATTCAATATTATAGGAAGGGGCTTTCTTCAGTCACGACAAAAGTAAACCCAAACTGAAAACTCTCCAATAGTTCAATTGTTTTTTCCTCTCTCGCCATAAATGTATTTTCTCTTTTTTGTGTCGCATTTTCTCCGGGGCCGTTACCTGCACAGTTGCGTGTTCTCCTTTAGAGATCGACCGAGAAAATTCCTAAGTTTTTCTTATCATTTTCTTCGATCCAGTACCACTATAGCTATTGTTGAATATGAAAATCGAAAACTAAACTCCATTACTGCGGCGCAGCAACACCAAGTCTGCTGTTTGTTTCAAGAATCGATATCACTAATGCAGATCGTCCTTATCGTTTCTTGAACGCAATAGCACCATATCCGTGATTGGTTTTAGGAATCGGGAAAATTGTTCAGTTTTTCCTATCATTCCTGCGATGCAGTAATACTATGTCTTTTGTTGGCGTAATAGGGATTGAGACGGTTCGCTCGCAGACGATCGATTGCTTTGTTTCTGCAATGGAAACGTCCCCAGTGTTTTGTCAAGCTGTCGTTCCATTTGGTTCCATTTCCGTCTCCCAGTCCGTCCCCACTCTACAGTCTTCTGTGGCACGTCAACAGCGAGAGTGCAGTCCATACTGGCTCTAACCGGCCTTTTCTTTATCTGAAAGATGTGTCGTTTGCTTGATTTAAAATGGTTGCCGTAGTAGTCACTTGCCCCACTCCCAGTGTCCTTCTCTTACAAGTGATGAACTCGCTCTGTCTGTGTGACTCTCTCTCTCTCTCTCTCTCTCTCTCTCTCTCTCTCGCTCGCTCGCTCTCTCTCTCTCTATGTCTCTCTCTGTCTCGCTCGCGCTCTCTCTCTCGCTCTCTCTCTCGCTCTCTCTCTCTCTCTCTCTCTCTCTCTCTCTCTCTCTCTCTCTCTCTCTCTCTCTCTCTCTCCCTCCCTCCCTCTCCCCAACCCACCAACCCTCTTACTCTCATTCTCTCTTCCCTTCCTCCCCCTTTCTCCAGCTCCCCCCTCTCTCTCTCTCTCTCTCTCTCTCTCTCTCTCTCTCTCTCTGTCTCTCTCTCTCTCTCTCTCTCACCACATTTGAATATTTTGCCTCAAGAGCTGAATGTAAGAAAGGCACTACTGCCTAATTCACTACCCTTGTAAAATAAAGTTCGTTCGTTCGTTCGTTCGTTCGTTCTCTCTCCCTTGCTCTTTGTCTCTCTGTCTCTCTGTCTCTCTCTCTCTTTCGCTCTCTCTCTTTCGCTCTCTCTCACTCCCTCTCTCTCTCTCTCTCTCTCTCTCTGTCTCGCTCGCGCTCTCTCTCTCGCTCTCTCTCCCTCTCTCTCTCCCTCTCTCACTCTCTCTGTCTGTCTCTGTCTGTCTCTCTCTCTCCCTCGCTCACTCTCTCTCTCTCTCTCTCTCGCTCTCTCTCTCTCTCTCTCTCTGTCTCTCTCTCTTTGTCTCGCTCTCGCTCTCTCTCTCTCTCGCTCTCTCTCTCTCTCTCTGTCTCTCTCGCTCTCTCTCGCTCGCTCGCTCTCGTTCTCTCTCTGTCTCTCTCTCTCTGTCTCCCTCTCTCGCTCGCTCTCTCTCTCGCTCTCTCTCGCTCTCTCTCTTTCATTCTCTCTCTCCCTCGCTCTCTCTCTCTCGCTCTCTCCTCTCGCTCTCTCTCTCTCTCTCTCTCCCTCGCTCACTCGCTCTCTCTTTCTGTCTGTTTGTCTCTCTCTCTAACTCTCTCTCTGTTTCTCTCTCTCACTGTCTCTCTTTCTCTGTTTCTCTCTCTCTTTCTCTCTGTATCTCTCGTCTCTCTCTTTGTGTCTCACTCTCTCTCTCTTCTCTCTCGTCTGTGTCTCGTCTCTGTCTCTCTCTCTCCGTGTTTCTCTCCATCCCTCTCTCTCTCTGTTTCTTTCTATCTCTCACTCTCTCTGTTTCTCTCCGTGTGTGTTTCTCTCTCTGTTTCTCTCTCTCTCTTTCTCTCTCTCTCTCTCTCAGGGAAGAAGACGAGGGTGAAACACATTTTGTTTTTACTTGCCCTGCATTAGCTGATTAGCGTTGAAGCACCTTGTATGACACATAAATCAAAAAGATAATCTTATACCACTTTTTTCTTCGAATAATCCAACTGATGTAAGATCATTGAGTGTATATTTTTGTTGAGGGCTTATGCAAGAAGACCTGAAACTGTAAACGCTGTGGAAACAGGTGAGTTCTTTTCATGATGTGCATCTTGTCGGTGTATGTGTGTATGTAGTATATGTATTGTCCGAGGACTGAAGCTGACTTTGTACTTGTGGGCTCTTTGAAATGGGCCGGTGGCCTAATCAAAGAAATTTTTCGCACGTCTGTTCTTTCTTTCGTTCGTTCCTTTGCTCATTCTCTCTCCAGAAATGAAATCAACAAATAATGTTTAGTCATGGTGACTGAAGAATCGGAAGTCTCAGCAGTTAGGTTTGAACTTGGATTTCTTTGACGGCTTTTCTTTAAAGGAAATGATAAATGATATGTTTCTGAATTTAAAGACATCTCATTCATTACCTCCGCTGCTCCGATATGAAATGAATTTGGAACAAAATCAACAAGCTCCTATATTCCCACTGTGCTGCAACTGGAGAATCTTTTGACACACAGACGCCAATCGACACGTCTTCAAAAGGCACTCCACCTAAATTTCTTCTTCCAACACGTTGTCCGTCTACAAGGCCTGAATTGCCTCATCTCATCAACAGGTAAGGCGCCCTCCAGACGGTCTGTTCTCAAACCCCTATGAAACCCAATGGTTCTCACGTTGCCTACTCTAGTCCGGCATGGCATGGTCTTCTTGTTTTGATCTTGCATTGGAAATAGCTTCCTTTCTTGCTGTCTCCAGCCATCTCTAGATCGTCTCCTCTCTCAGAAAAGTACTGCGGAAAATCAAAGCGCCAATACAAGTAGAGTTCTCCGGCGGGCGCCACCGATAACACAGTCTCCTGATAAGACCAGACGGAAGGCAGACAAATGAAACCGTCGTTTTCTAAGAAGGGAGTCTGTCCGTCTCAGACTCAAAGAAGGAGCGGTACTACGGTGATTAGACCCAGACAAATATATGTGCCGTTCCAGCTATCGTAGCTGGATTAGTGGCTGATCTATCTCTCCAAGATGTGAGCTAGTCACTGACCTTTTCAGCTGTGCTTTTCTTCCAAAGATCACCGTTCGTTTTTCCTCCTGTGTTCTTTGTTTCGCGAGAAAGGGAAAAGCAAGCAAACATAGAGGAGCTCTCATACGTACACACTCACACAAGCGGGGTCCAAATACACACAGAGATACTTAGACACAGTGAGGGAGACAGACAAACACACAGACACATAGAGAGAGACACACACAGACAGACAGACAAAGACACACTCGCAGACACACACACACACACACACACACACACACACACACACACACACTCACACACACACACACACACACACAATGCAATCGCTGTCGTTGTCGTAATCTTTCTCGAACTGTTCGTCATCGTTGGCAACCTCATCTCCACTATCTCCATCACGATCTGTGTTTTGTTGTGCTTCGGAAAAGTATCTTTCCTTATTAAGACAAAGACAGCGTGGTTCTTAGGATTCTCTATTCATATTCCTGATCACAAAGAAGCAATGCATTTAAGCAATGAACTTTCAAATGGACTTCTGAAATCAAGAAGGCAAATGATACAATCTCCACAGATATTAGAGACTAGGTCATGTAACACGAAAGTCTTCCAGTAAAACAATTGTGTTGTTTTACGTTTTTACTCGAGCAATTTCTACAATAAATGCATTCACTGTAATTGTCGATTTCGTTCATACTCATCACGTGTTTATTGAGGCTGTTTACATTACCTCTAATCGCACATGACTGTAGAGCTTGCGGACAATAACTGGTCCAGAAACAACATTTGTTGTTCATCCAAATTGAAAAGGAAAATAAATGCCCCACTTTCAAAATTGAGCACTGTGAGCCTTTTTGAAGAGATTTTTCACGAAAAACTTCAAAGTTTGAAGATGACGGCAGCCCCAGAATGAAATATTCATGATACATCCAAATGACAAGGCAAAACCAAATATATCCATCTTTCAAAACATAGTTACGCTAGGCCTGCATGGAGACAATTTCACGAAGTACTACAGGGCTTGCAGATAATAATCGTCCAAAACAGAACTGTTAAACATCCAACAACAAAACAAACTTAGAATAAAATCATTTTCAAGACGCTGAGCGTTAGATATACAAGGAGGAAAATTCACAAATGACTTTCGAAGTTAGAGAAGTGTCGCCCGCATCAGAACTTTCGTCATCCATACAAACTACAAAGCAAACCCAAACAGTCTCCACTTTGGAAACGCAGTTACGCTAAGGTGAAGGTCAAGGTAAGGTTCTTGCTTTCATATTGCCTGGTCACTCATTCATGTCTGCTCAAACTGCTTCCCTTTACCCCCTGGTCATGGAGGTACTTCATCCTCATTTCGACACACTCTCAGCTCCCTGGGGAGCATGCAGCCTCCTGCGGATGAATGCACCAGCGTCAGTGTTCACACATTTCCATCTCAGCCCTCCTGGCTGGGGAGAAGTAATGCGAGTTAAGCATTTTGCTCATGGTCAGCTTCGAATGCTGCACCAACGAGTCGCAAGGGACTGCAGGTGTGTCGTGCAAATCATTCGGCCACAGACCTTCATGTTTGGCCTTGAGGGAGACACATTCACAGACAGTATCGATGCTTCAGAGGGCTTTAACCAAAGGTCTACGAACAGCAAATCATAAGGTGAACAAAAATGAAAATTGAAATGTGCGTACTTCTAAAGTACATTTGGTCACATACCTCCATGCTTGGCCTTGATGGAGACACATTCACATAACGTATCGATGCTTCAGAGGGCGTTAACCAAAGATCTACGAACAACACATCATAAAGCGAA
>JAWQFJ010016166.1:22500-27500 GCA_034096865.1 Theodoxus fluviatilis
GTGTGTGTGTGTGTGTGTGTGTGTGTGTGTGTGTGTGTGTGTGTGTGTGTGTGTGTGTGTGTGTGAGTGTGTGTGTGTGTGTGTGTGTGTGTGTGTATGTGTGTGTGTGTGTGTGTCTGTGTGTGTGCGTGCGTGTATGCGAATGTGTGTGCGTGTGCGTGTGTGTGTGTGTGTGCGTGCGTGTACGTGTGTGCGCGAGCACGCGCGTGCGTTTGTGTGTTCATGTGTGTGTGCATGTATATGCATGCGCGCGCGCGCGTGTGTGTGTGTGTGTGCGTATGTGTGTGGTTGTGTATGCGTGTGCGTATGTGTGTGCATGTGTACGTGTATGTGTGTGCGTGTGTACGTGTATGTGTGTGCATTTGTACGTGTTGTGTGTGCGTGTGCGTATGTTTGTGTGTCTATGTGTGTGCGCGAGCGCGTTTGTGTCCATGCGTACGTGTGTCTGCGCGTGTGTGCGTGCGTGTTTGTGTCTGCGTGTGTGTGTGTGTGTGTGCGTGCGTGAGTGCGTGTGTGTGTGATTGTGTGCGTGCGTATGTGCATGTGTGCGCGCGCGCGCGTGTGAGTGTGTAGTAAATGAATGAATGAATATGCAAAGATGAATGAATCAATCGATCAAAGAACAGACGGACGGACAAACAAACGAAAGAACGAATGAAAGAATGAATGAACGAATGAATGAACGAATAAGTAACATATGCAGATGGCCCATCAGGCTTTGCAGACCATGTAAGGTCACTGATGACAAAATCAACAAAGTTTGTTGGAGTCAGAGCAGGCCAAAGGTCAATGACTCTAGTTAACTGCCTTTTACGAACTGCGCAGGGAGACATGATGGGTCTATCCTTACCCACAGGGAGACATGATGGATCTATCCTTACCCACAGGGAGACATGATGGATCTATCCTTACCCACAGGGAGACATGATGGGTCTATCCTTCCTTACCCACAGGGAGACATGATGGGTCTACAGGGAGACATGATGGGTCTATTCTTACCCACAGGGAGACATGATGGGTCTATCCTTACCCACAGGGAGACATGATGGGTCTATCCTCACCCACAGGGAGACATGATGGGTCTATTCTTACCCACAGGGAGACATGATGGGTCTATCCTCAACCACAGGGAGACATGATGGGTCTATCCTTTCCCACAGGGAGACATGATGGGTCTATCCTTACCCACAGGGAGACATGATGGGTCTACAGGGAGACATGATGGGTCTATTCTTACCCACAGGGAGACATGATGGGTCTATTCTTACCCACAGGGAGACATGATGGGTCTATCCTTACCCACAGGGAGACATGATGGGTCTACAGGGAGACATGATGGGTCTATTCTTACCCACAGGGAGACATGATGGGTCTATCCTTACCCACAGGGAGACATGATGGGTCTATCCTTACCCACAGGGAGACATGATGGGTCTATTCTTACCCACAGGGAGACATGATGGGTCTATCCTTTCCCACAGGGAGACATGATGGGTCTATCCTTACCCACAGGGAGACATGATGGGTCTACAGGGAGACATGATGGGTCTATTCTTACCCACAGGGAGACATGATGGGTCTATTCTTACCCACAGGGAGACATGATGGGTCTATCCTTACCCACAGGGAGACATGATGGGTCTACAGGGAGACATGATGGGTCTATTCTTACCCACAGGGAGACATGATGGGTCTATCCTTACCCACAGGGAGACATGATGGGTCTATCCTTACCCACAGGGAGACATGATGGGTCTATTCTTACCCACAGGGAGACATGATGGGTCTATCCTTACCCACAGGGAGACATGATGGGTCTATTCTTACCCACAGGGAGACATGATGGGTCTATCCTTACCCACAGGGAGACATGATGGGTCTACAGGGAGACATGATGGGTCTATCCTTACCCACAGGGAGACATGATGGGTCTATCCTTACCCACAGGGAGACATGATGGGTCTATCCTTACCCACAGGGAGACATGATGGGTCTATCCTCACCCACAGGGAGACATGATGGGTCTATCCTTACCCACAGGGAGACATGATGGGTCTATCCTTCCTTACCCACAGGGAGACATGATGGGTCTATCCTTACCCACAGGGAGACATGATGGGTCTATTCTTACCCACAGGGAGACATGATGGGTCTATCCTTACCCACAGGGAGACATGATGGGTCTATCCTTACCCACAGGGAGACATGATGGGTCTATCCTTACCCACAGGGAGACATGATGGGTCTATCCTTACCCACAGGGAGACATGATGGGTCTATCCTTACCCACAGGGAGACATGATGGGTCTATCCTTACCCACAGGGAGACATGATGGGTCTATCCTTACCCACAGGGAGACATGATGGGTCTATTCTTACCCACAGGGAGACATGATGGGTCTACAGGGAGACATGATGGGTCTATCCTTACCCACAGGGAGACATGATGGGTCTATCCTTACCCACAGGGAGACATGATGGGTCTATTCTTACCCACAGGGAGACATGATGGGTCTACAGGGAGACATGATGGGTCTATCCTTACCCACAGGGAGACATGATGGGTCTATCCTTACCCACAGGGAGACATGATGGGTCTATCCTTACCCACAGGGAGACATGATGGGTCTATCCTTACCCACAGGGAGACATGATGGGTCTACAGGGAGACATGATGGGTCTATCCTTACCCACAGGGAGACATGATGGGTCTATCCTCACCCACAGGGAGACATGATGGGTCTACAGAGAGACATGATGGGTCTACAGGGAGACATGATGGGTCTATCCTTACCCACAGGGAGACATGATGGGTCTATCCTTACCCACAGGGAGACATGATGGGTCTATCCTACCCACAGGGAGACATGATGGGTCTACAGGGAGACATGATGGGTCTATTCTTACCCACAGGGAGACATGATGGGTCTATCCTTACCCACAGGGAGACATGATGGGTCTACAGGGAGACATGATGGGTCTACAGGGAGACATGATGGGTCTATCCTTACCCACAGGGAGACATGATGGGTCTATCCTTACCCACAGGGAGACATGATGGGTCTACAGGGAGACATGATGGGTCTATCCTTACCCACAGGGAGACATGATGGGTCTATCCTTTCCCACAGGGAGACATGATATGTCTATCCTTACCCACAGGGAGACATGATGGGTCTACAGGGAGACATGATGGGTCTATTCTTACCCACAGGGAGACATGATGGGTCTATCCTTACCCACAGGGAGACATGATGGGTCTATCCTTACCCACAGGGAGACATGATGGGTCTATCCTCACCCACAGGGAGACATGATGGGTCTACAGGGAGACATGATGGGTCTATTCTTACCCACAGGGAGACATGATGGGTCTACAGGGAGACATGATGGGTCTATCCTTACCCACAGGGAGACATGATGGGTCTATCCTTCCTTACCCACAGGGAGACATGATGGGTCTATCCTTACCCACAGGGAGACATGATGGGTCTACAGGGAGACATGATGGGTCTATTCTTACCCACAGGGAGACATGATGGGTCTATCCTTACCCACAGGGAGACATGATGGGTCTATCCTCACCCACAGGGAGACATGATGGGTCTATCCTTACCCACAGGGAGACATGATGGGTCTACAGGGAGACATGATGGGTCTATCCTTACCCACAGGGAGACATGATGGGTCTACAGGGAGACATGATGGGTCTATCCTTACCCACAGGGAGACATGATGGGTCTATCCTTCCTTACCCACAGGGAGACATGATGGGTCTATCCTTACCCACAGGGAGACATGATGGGTCTATCCTTACCCACAGGGAGACATGATGGGTCTATTCTTACCCACAGGGAGACATGATGGGTCTATCCTTACCCACAGGGAGACATGATGGGTCTATCATTACCCACAGGGAGACATGATGGGTCTACAGGGAGACATGATGGGTCTATCCTTACCCACAGGGAGACATGATGGGTCTATCCTCACCCACAGGGAGACATGATGGGTCTATCCTTACCCACAGGGAGACATGATGGGTGTATCCTTACCCACAGGGAGACATGATGGGTCTATTCTTACCCACAGGGAGACATGATGGGTCTATCCTTACCCGCAGGGAGACATGATGGGTCTATCCTTACCCACAGGGAGACATGATGGGTCTATTCTTACCCACAGGGAGACATGATGGGTCTATCCTTCCTTACCCACAGGGAGACATGATGGGTCTACAGGGAGACATGATGGGTCTATTCTTACCCACAGGGAGACATGATGGGTCTATCCTTACCCACAGGGAGACATGATGGGTCTATTCTTACCCACAGGGAGACATGATGGGTCTACAGGGAGACATGATGGGTCTATCCTTACCCACAGGGAGACATGATGGGTCTACAGGGAGACATGATGGGTCTACAGGGAGACATGATGGGTCTATCCTTACCCACAGGGAGACATGATGGGTCTATCCTTACCCACAGGGAGACATGATGGGTCTACAGGGAGACATGATGGGTCTATTCTTACCCACAGGGAGACATGATGGGTCTATTCTTACCCACAGGGAGACATGATGGGTCTATCCTTCCTTACCCACAGGGAGACATGATGGGTCTATTCTTACCCACAGGGAGACATGATAGGTCTATCCTTACCCACAGGGAGACATGATTGGGTCTACAGGGAGACATGATGGGTCTATTCTTACCCACAGGGAGACATGATGGGTCTATTCTTACCCACAGGGAGACATGATGGGTCTATTCTTACCCACAGGGAGACATGATGGGTCTATTCTTACCCCCAGGGAGACATGATGGGTTTATCCTTACCCACAGGGAGACATGATGGGTCTATTCGTACCCACAGGGAGACATGATGGGTCTATTCTTACCCACAGGGAGACATGATGGGTCTATCCTTACCCACAGGGAGACATGATGGGTCTATCCTCACCCACAGGGAGACATGATGGGTCTATCCTCACCCAC
>JAWQFJ010016166.1:42500-51501 GCA_034096865.1 Theodoxus fluviatilis
GAAACGTTGTGCGGTGACTTCAGTATGTGCGTGCATAAGAGCATGAAAGACAGCATGCATGTGTGCGTGCGCGCCCACTATCGCGTGTGCGTTTTTTGTTGATCTTTTGTATGTCGAAGAGAGCACTTCTTTCTGAGGTTATGTCAGTGCATGTGGGCGTGCCTACACACTGTGTGTGTACGTGTGTGTGTGCATGCGATTGTGTGTGTGTGTGCATGCGATTGTGAGTGTGTGTGTGTGCGTGTGTGTGTTTGCGTGTGTGTGTGTGTGCATGTTTTCGCATTCTAGCGCGTTTGCATTCATACGATGGTGCGGACCAGAACACAATAATAGTGCAAACAAAACCAAGGAACTGACCATTAAAAAACTGAGGGGGTGTTTCAACATAAACTTTCACAAACAAACCCACTGTTACTCGATACGTTGTGCATATAAAAAGGCTCTTTTTTATATTATACGAAAATGGAAGGAAAAAACCTGCAGCGAGATCATATTTACAACAAGAAGGGCAAAGCCCATACGACTCACATGCTTGACCTTGACCTTCATATGACCTTGACCTTCAGGTGACCTTCAAGGTCAAGGTCAAACAACTAAACCTACCAATGACATCATACACTAAGAAATGCTTTACACATTTTTCCTACCAAAATACATGTGACCTTGACCCAAGGTCAAGGTCATCCAAGGTCATGCAACACAAAGCTGTTAATTCAAGACATAGGAAGCACAATGGTGCTTATTGGCACTTTCTACCATGAGATATAGTCACTTTTAGTGGTTCACTACCCCATTTTGGTCACATTTCATAAGGGTCAAAGTGACCTTGACCTTGATGATATGTGAACAAATGTGTCTCATGATGAAAGTATAACATGTGCCCCACATAATTATTAAGTTTGAAACAGTTATCTTCCATAGTTCAGGGTCAAGGTCACTTCAAAATATGTATACAATCCAACTTTGAAGAGCTCCTGTGACCTTGACCTTGAAGCAAGGTCAACCAAACTGGTATCAAAAGATAGGGCTTGCTTTGACCTATATACCACTTGTAGCTAAGGTCGCCATTCTCAATAACGTGGGAGAAAATTGGGAAAATGTGAAAAATGACTGTTTTTGAGACCACATTTATGGCTCCTGTGACCTTGACCTTGAAGCAAGGTCAAGTCACTATGTATGTTTTTTGAGGCCTTGTCATCATACACCATCATGCCACATTTGGTGTTGATAGACTTAATAGTCTCCGAGAAAAATCCAACGTTTAAGTTTTTTACGCCCGGACGGACGGACGGACGGACGCCCGGACGGACGGACGACACGGCTCAGTACATAGACTCACTTTTGCTTCGCATGTGAGTCAAAAATGAAAGACTGGCGAAAAAGAAGGGGGGCGGATTCAAGATGGAGTCGACTGGAAAA
Organism: Theodoxus fluviatilis; assembly: GCA_034096865.1. Lineage (NCBI taxonomy): Eukaryota > Metazoa > Mollusca > Gastropoda > Cycloneritida > Neritidae > Theodoxus > Theodoxus fluviatilis. Next base: position 43,920 of record JAWQFJ010016166.1, read on the forward strand.
TACAGGAAGTGAACGAAAATGAAATAACATTGGTTGGGGGGAGTGAAACCGAAGCCGGAGAAGTAAGCAAGGAGAACATGGGTGGGGTGGGTGGGGGTGGGGGGGTGGGGGGTAAATGGATATTTCCGTGACTCCGCCTCCTACAAAAGCTCTAACCAATGGCCGCGTGTCTTCGTCCAAGAAGGAAACTCAGACTTTCTCTTCAGGCGCCACTGACTTTCTGTCGGTTCCAGTGTGACCCACTTCCTAACACTTCCACTGCAGTGTAACACACATTCTCACTTACTTCCACTGCAGTGTAACACACATTCTCACTTCCACTGCAGTGTAACACACATTCTCACTTCCACTGCAGTGTAACACACATTCTCACTTCCACTGCAGTGTAACACACATTCTCACTTACTTCCACTGCAGTGTAACACACATTCTCACTTACTTCCACTGCAGTGTAACACACATTCTCACTTACTTCCACTGCAGTGTAACACACATTCTCACTTCCACTGCAGTGTAACACACATTCTCACTTCCACTGCAGTGTAACACACATTCTCACTTACTTCCACTGCAGTGTAACACACATTCTCACTTACTTCCACTGCAGTGTAACACACATTCTCACTTACTTCCACTGCAGAGTAACACACATTCTCACTTACTTTCACTGCAGTGTAACACACATTCTCACTTACTTTCACTGCAGTGTAACACACATTCTCACTTCCACTGCAGTGTAACACACATTCTCACTTCCACTGCAGTGTAACACACATTCTCACTTACTTCCACTGCAGTGTAACACACATTCTCACTTACTTTCACTGCAGTGTAACACACATTCTCACTTCCACTGCAGTGTAACACACATTCGCACTTACTTCCACTGCAGTGTAACACACATTCTCACTTACTTTCACTGCAGTGTAACACACATTCTCACTTCCACTGCAGTGTAACACACATTCTCACTTCCACTGCAGTGTAACACACTTCCTCACTTCCACTGCAGTGTAACACACTTCCTCACTTCCACTGCAGAATGGTGACACACTTTCTCACTTCCACTGCAGAATGGTGACACACTTTCTCACTTCCACTGCAGAATGGTGACACACTTTCTCACTTCCACTGCAGAATGGTGACACACTTTCTCACTTCCACTGCAGAATGGTGACACACTTTCTCACTTCCACTGCAGTGTAACACACTTTCTCACTTCCACTGCAGAATGGTGACACACTTTCTCACTTCCACTGCAGAATGGTGACACACTTTCTCACTTCCACTGCAGAATGGTGACACACTTTCTCACTTCCACTGCAGAATGGTGACACACTTTCTCACTTCCACTGCAGTGTGACACACTTTCTCACTTCCACTGCAGTGTGACACACTTTCTCACTTCCACTGCAGAATGGTGACACACTTTCTCACTTCCACTGCAGAATGGTGACACACTTTCTCACTTCCACTGCAGAATGGTGACACACTTTCTCACTTCCACTGCAGAATGGTGACACACTTTCTCACTTCCACTGCAGAATGGTGACACACTTCCTCACTTCCACTGTAGAATGGTGACGCACTTCCTCACTTCCACTGCAGAATGGTGACACACTTTCTCACTTCCACTGCAGAATGGTGACACACTTTCTCACTTCCACTGCAGAATGGTGACACACTTCCTCACTTCCACTGCAGAATGGTGACACACTTCCTCACTTCCACTGCAGAATGGTGACACACTTCCTCACTTCCACTGCAGAATGGTGACGCACTTCCTCTATAAGTAAACCTCGGTCGGCGATGCGAGCTAGAAGAAACAAACCGAACGACGTGCTTATCTAAAGTGAGCGCATCCATCTTTTTATTTAACCCTTGATCATGTGATCCTGTGAGGCGGGGCTTAGCGGAAAAGTCCATGCGGTGAAAAGTTGGTGAAAGAATAAAGAAAGCGTAAGTGAAGCCACATTTTTGAAAAGCCGTCAACCAGTTGTTCAAAAAAGACAACTGACACTTACTGGGCGATATCAGTTTCGCGATGACAAAACAGATTCAGGAGAAACCACGTAGTCCTTGCCAATTCAAACATGTGACATTTTTGGTGACGTGCATTCCACCAGCGGTCACAAGCAGCACAGGAAGATAACTACAGCATTTTACAGGTGAGCAAAGCAGATACGGAGGTTGCAAGATGACCTACTAACCATAACCCCCCCCCAAAAAAAAAAAAAAAAAAAATCGTGGTTACGCTAACACGGCCATCCCTATTTTCTTCCTGCCAATCCCTGCTTTTTTTGGGGGGGAGGGGGGGAGTGAGAGAAAAAAGGAGAAAGAAATCGAAGGTGAGCAACAAATTGCGTGCTGTCCCATCTTCCTTATGAGCACTATTTTTTTTTAAATTTAAAAAGTTTAATGAAAGAAGTTTTCACATTTGTTCTGACGAATTTATTGTGTATATGACATTTCTTGTACACACACACACACACACACACACACACACACACACACACACACACACACACACACACACACACACACACACACACACATGGACAGTCGTCGTTTGGCTTCCTTGAAAAAAAAAATCAATACAAATTTATCAGGTTAGACTTACCTAGCGTCCCTCACCCTCCTCCCTTTTTGGTGGCTATGTTGCCTTACCCACAACTTTGGTCTCCTTATCAACAGCCACAGGGAACACAAAGCAGGGGCGAGCAACTTACCAACAGCCACAGGGAACACAAAGCAGGGGCGAGCAACTTACCAACAGCCACAGGGAACACAAAGCATGGCCGAGCAACTTACCAACAGCCACAGGGAACACAAAGCATGGCCGAGCAACTTACCAACAGCCACAGGGAACACAAAGCATGGCCGAGCAACTTACCAACAGCCACAGGGAACACAAAGCATGGCCGAGCAACTTACCAACAGCCACAGGGAACACAAAGCATGGCCGAGCAACTTACCAACAGCCACAGGGAACACAAAGCATGGCCGAGCAACTTACCAACAGCCACAGGGAACACAAAGCAGGGGCGAGCAACTTACCAACAGCCACAGGGAACACAAAGCAGGGGCGAGCAACTTACCAACAGCCACAGGGAACACAAAGCAGGGGCGAGCAACTTACCAACAGCCACAGGGAACACAAAGCAGGGGCGAGCAACTTACCAACAGCCACAGGGAACACAAAGCAGGGGCGAGCAACTTACCAACAGCCACAGGGAACACAAAGCAGGGGCGAGCAACTTACCAACAGCCACAGGGAACACAAAGCAGGGGCGAGCAAGGCACAGATCCCCAAGTATTAGGAGCGAGAAGACCGCAGAGCAATGAGGCAGTCGTCATTGTCGTCGTCATGCAGACATGTTTTTACTGTCGTCATCGTCCTCCTCCGTGTTGTCACTATCCTCCGATGTCACTATCCTCCGTGTTGTCACTATCCTCCGTGTTGTCACTATCCTCCGTGTTGTCACTATCCTCCGTGTTGTCACTATCCTCCGTGTTGTCACTATCTTCCGTGCTGTCACTATCCTGTGTTGTCACTATCCTCCGTGTTGTCACTATCCTCCGTGTTGTCACTATCCTCCGTGCTGTCACTATCCTCCGTGTTGTCACTATCCTCCGTGTTGTCACTATCCTCCGTGTTGTCACTATCCTGTGTTGTCACTATCCTCCGTGTTGTCACTATCCTCCGTGTTGTCACTATCCTCCGTGTTGTCACTATCTTACGTGTTGTCACTATCCTCCGTGTTGTCACTATCCTCCGTGTTGTCACTATCCTCCGTGTTGTCACTATCCTCCGTGTTGTCACTATCCTCCGTGTTGTCACTATCCTCCATGTTGTCACTATCCTCCGTGCTGTCACTATCCTCCGTGTTGTCACTATCCTCCGTGTTGTCACTATCCTCCGTGTTGTCACTATCCTCCGTGTTGTCACTATCCTGTGTTGTCACTATCCTCCGTGTTGTCACTATCCCCCGTGCTGTCACTATCTTCCGTGTTGTCATTATCCTCCGTGTTGTCACTATCTTCCGTGCTGTCACTATCCTCCGTGTTGTCACTATCCTCCGTGTTGTCACTATCCTGTGTTGTCACTATCCTCCGTGTTGTCACTATCCTCCGTGTTGTCACTATCCTCCGTGTTGTCACTATCCCCCGTGCTGTCACTATCTTCCGTGTTGTCATTATCCTCCGTGTTGTCACTATCTTCCGTGCTGTCACTATCCTCCGTGTTGTCACTATCCTCCGTGTTGTCACTATCTTCCGTGCTGTCACTATCCTCCGTGTTGTCACTATCTTCCGTGTTGTCACTATCTTCCGTGCTGTCACTATCCTCCGTGTTGTCACTATCCTCCGTGTTGTCACTATCTTCCGTGCTGTCACTATCCTCCGTGTTGTCACTATCTTCCGTGCTGTCACTATCCTCCGTGTTGTCACTATCTTCCGTGTTGTCACTATCTTCCGTGCTGTCACTATCCTCCGTGTTGTCACAATCCTGTGTTGTCACTATCCTCCGTGCTGTCACTATCCTCCGTGTTGTCACTATCTTCCGTGTTGTCACTATCCTCCGTGTTGTCACTATCCTCCGTGTTGTCACTATCCTGTGTTGTCACTATCCTCCGTGTTGTCACTATCCTCCGTGCTGTCACTATCCTCCGTGTTGTCACTATCCTCCGTGTTGTCACTATCCTCCGTGTTGTCACTATCCTCCGTGTTGTCACTATCCTGTGTTGTCACTATCCTCCGTGTTGTCACTATCCCCCGTGCTGTCACTATCTTCCGTGTTGTCATTATCCTCCGTGTTGTCACTATCTTCCGTGCTGTCACTATCCTCCGTGTTGTCACTATCCTCCGTGTTGTCACTATCCTGTGTTGTCACTATCCTCCGTGTTGTCACTATCCTCCGTGTTGTCACTATCCTGTGTTGTCACTATCCTCCGTGTTGTCACTATCCCCCGTGCTGTCACTATCTTCCGTGTTGTCATTATCCTCCGTGTTGTCACTATCTTCCGTGCTGTCACTATCTTCCATGTTGTCACTATCCTCCGTGTTGTCACTATCTTCCGTGCTGTCACTATCCTCCGTGTTGTCACTATCTTCCGTGTTGTCACTATCTTCCGTGCTGTCACTATCCTCCGTGTTGTCACTATCCTCCGTGTTGTCACTATCTTCCGTGCTGTCACTATCCTCCGTGTTGTCACTATCTTCCGTGCTGTCACTATCCTCCGTGTTGTCACTATCTTCCGTGTTGTCACTATCTTCCGTGCTGTCACTATCCTCCGTGTTGTCACAATCCTGTGTTGTCACTATCCTCCGTGCTGTCACTATCCTCCGTGTTGTCACTATCTTCCGTGTTGTCACTATCCTCCGTGTTGTCACTATCCTGTGTTGTCACTATCCTCCGTGTTGTCACTATCCTCCGTGTTGTCACTATCCTGTGTTGTCACTATCATCTATGCTGTCGTCGTCGTGGTCGTCGTTTCCTTTAAATCACCATCGTCTACGTTGTCGTACAAATAGCCGTCAAGCACAACAATTATGGATTTTTTTCTCTCTCCACACATTCAGAGTAGATGTCAAATTTTCAGTATGAAACGACAACATACTGAGATATATTCACGGGTTTACAGAAAGCAAAACGTGGTGAACACTCTCTATTGCCGCCATATTCGTTCGTCTGAAGCGTGTACTTAATTCTTCTACTGAGCGACTCATCATCGGACATCTCTTAGTTACATAATGACCAAATCATCAGGTGAGAGGCTGGTTATCGTGCTGGATATCGATTTTCCTCTCACCAATAACACCGCGTGCGAGACAGGCAGATCCACTCGGGGGGAAAACACCCCATAACCCACAGTTAGTTTCAATTTTAGGCCTCGTGACAATTCAGTGAAGATATTGTACATTAGTCATCCACCCATAAGTAATGCAAAATAGCAAATGCAAAATATTTTGCTTCGAAAAATATTCAACCGCTCAAAGCATAATATAGTGATATTGTGTCTTTGAATCTGCACTACAAAAGGTCAGCCTTTATCTATCATGCACAAACGCCAGCACTCAACAATACAAAGTGCAACATATCAATGTCTGACATCCATAAATATATCAAAAAGTGTTTCCACAAATGTTACGAGAGATTTGAAAAGTTCACTTTTCAAAATAAACTCAGATTTTTGCTTTCCATATGTAAAAGAAGTAACACAGTATCACCCATGACATGTTTGCGTGCATGAGCAGGAGGAATAGTGACAATTCAAACTTGTGCTGGATAGAATACAGAATGCTACATCATCATGGTTATTCCGCAACAGAAGCACAGCGATGAGCTATCACAAACTGTAAATATTGTAAGACATAGTGATAAATGCCACTGAATCATCATCGTCATCATTATATCATCATCATCATCATCATTATATTATCATCATCATCATATCATCAATCATCATCATCACCTTTACTTTGTCATCAGTTGTGACATATTACGCCTCCTCCTCCTCCTGCTACGCATCATCATCATCATCATCATCATCATTTCGGAGTCAAATTATCGCTACATCAATAATAGCATCAAGGAGAAACCACCAGACATGCACACACTAGATGTCTGCTATTGTGCAGGAATCTACCATTGCGCCTCACCAGAACGTTGGCCCACCACTACTCAAGTTCTCCAGTTTTCTCATAAGATCTGCTGTCAGGGGCGTCTGCTGTGGCACTACCTGCACAGCTGCGGGAAAATTGCCTTTTTATGTTAATTTCCACAAGTCTGGTGTGTGTGTGTGTGTGTGTGTGTGTGTGTGTGTGTGTGTGTGCGCGCGCGTGTGTAAAATATCAGGCTACAATTCTTTTTTTCTTTTCAGTGAGAGAGACTTCATCCATTATATTCTGCGACGATCGTTTGTACTCTTTATTTGTATGTCGAATCAGGCAAGAATGACAATAATCATGGGTTGATTTCAATATTACGCTCTTTTCAGTCAAATTTTGCAACATGTGGGCTGACTTATTTTGTAAATCGATGTGTACAAAATGAATGACGCCAAAGTGGCTGGTGATTTCCGGTTGTGTCACGAGACATCGAGGAGCATACCGTGATTTTCCCACAGCTGTGCAGACAGTGGCTGCTGTGCAGATAACGACTGTCTGTGCAGATAGTGGCTGCTGTGCAGATAGTGGCTGCTGTGCAGATAATGGCTGCTGTGCAGAAAGTGGCTGCTGTGCAGATAATGGCTGATGTGCAGAAAGTGCCACAGCACAAGCCAGCACGGTCACACTTTGTCAACTTTCATGCATCGCCTCAGCAGAGGGGAGATGACACTGTACATGTGTAAGTTCGTCGATACCGTCACATCGTCAGTGTTTGAGCATCGTTTCAGACATAGAGGTGATCACACTGTAGAAACTGTAGTGCACTGCTTCAGAAGAGAGATGCTCCCACACTGTGCCAACTTTCATGCATCGCCCAAGTGGACTAGTGCGATCACACTGGACCAACTTTTGTGCAATGCCTCAGTGGACTAGTGCGATCACACTGGACCAACTTTTGTGCAATGCCTCAGTG
>JAWQFJ010016167.1:5000-22269 GCA_034096865.1 Theodoxus fluviatilis
TATCTACCTGCACACACACCTATTTCACTTGGATATCGGATGTTATTTGCTGATGTGCTTATTGATACTTGCAAGCAATAATATCTATATGCACACACACCTACTCACTTGGGTAAAGGATATAATTTGCTGATGTGTTTATTGATTCTTGCCTGCAAAATTATGTATGTGCACACACATACCTACTCAATTGGATAATGGATGTAATTTGCTGATGTGTTTACTGATACTTGCATGCAAAATTATGTATGTGCACACACATACCTACTCAATTGGATAATGGATGTAATTTGCTGATGTGTTTACTGATACTTGCATGCAAAATTATGTATGTGCACACACATACCTACTCAATTGGATAATGGATGTAATTTGCAGATGTGTTTATTGATACTTGCATGCAAAATAATGTATGTGCACACACATACCTACTCAATTGGATAATGGATGTAATTTGCTGATGTGTTTACTGATACTTGCAAGCAATAATATCTACATGCACACACACCTATTTCACTTGGATATCGGATGTTATTTGCTGATGTGTTTATTGATACTTGCATGCAATATGATCTACGTGCATACACACCTACTCAATTGGATAGTGGATGTAAGTAGCTGATGTGTTTGATGATACTTGCATGCAATAATTCTACTTGCACACTCACCTACTCACTTGGATATTGGATGTTATTTGCTGATGTGTTTGATTATACTTGCATGCAATAATATCTACATGCACACACACCTACTCACTTGGATATTGGATGTTATTTGCTGATGTGTTTAATGATACTTGCATGCAAAATATCTACATGCACACACACCTACTCACTTGGATAAAGGATGTTATTTGCTGATGTGTTTAATGATACTTGCATGCAAAGATATCTACATTCACACTCACCTAATCACTTGGTTAAAGGATGTTATTTGCTGATGTGTTTAGTGATACTTGCATTCAAAGATATCTACATTCACACACACCTAATCACTTGGTTAAAGGATGTTATTATACTTGTGTGATATGTGCATGCAGATATAATTACATGCACACACATTATCATTTGGATAGAAAATGTTGTTTGCTGATATGTTTATCAATAATTCATGCAAAATCTTTTAGCACATACTCCTATCTACTCACTTGGATACTGGATGTTATTTGCTGATGTGTTTAGTGATACTTGCATGCAAAGATATCTACTTGCACACTCACCTACTCACTTGGATAAAGGATGTTATTTGCTGATGTGTTTATTGATACTTGCATGCAAAATTATGTATGTGCACACACACCTACTCACTTGGATAAAGGGTGTTATTTGCTGATGTGTTTAATGATACTTGCATGCAATGATATCTACCTGCACACACAACAACTCAAATCTAATGTTGGATTTTGTCACCTTAACTGATACCAAATTCTATCAGACTACATGTACTTAGTGGGGCCTTTTGCTGTAAGTTTTTGCCCTCTAATATCTTAACTTATTTGTTCTATCCTTGTCCGTGTTTTCCTTCAACGTTGCTTACCATAAAAGTGCATTCATCTGCACCAACTTCTTTCCTTTGAACTGTCTTCCTGACCGGCAGGACGAGACATGAATGTATAAATGTATTCGAAATTGAAAGTATCATTTTGATAAAGTTTAGTTCATACATTCAGATTTAAATTGTCTTACCCTGACACAGAGAATACCAGTGTTGGTATTCAGTTTTATCAATAGTTGAGCCATATTTACACGGTGTGCTTGTGCTCCTCTTGTACGATACGTAACAGCTCTTGAACTTGGGGCTGCTTGTTCTAGTGTGGCTATTGTTCTCTGATCATGAAAGGAAGTCTTTCTTCTCACGCACTGATCCTGAGAGCCTACACTAGTGTTGTGCCATGGACAGCACAAGTTTTCAGTATTCTTCTTTGTAAGTAACGAAATCATTTTTTTTACTCACATGCGAAGCAAAAGTGAGTCTATGTACTCACCCGTTTCGTCCGTCCGGGCGTCCGAAAACTTTAACGTTGTATTTTTCTCAAAGACTATTAAGTCTATCAATACCAAATGTGGCATGATGGTGTATGATGACAAGGGCTTAAAATACATACATAGTGACTTGGCCTTGCTTCAAGTTCAAGGTCGCAGGGGCCATAAATGTTGTCTAAAATACAGCCAGTTTTCACATTTTCTCAATTTTCTCTGAAGTTTTAGAGATTGGATACCTTACGTATATAGGGTATATAGGGCAAAGTAGGCCTAATCTTTTGATACCAGTTTGGTTGACCTTGCTTCAAGGCTAAGGTCACAGGAGCTCTTCCAAGTTGGATTGTATACATATTTTTAAGTAACCTTGACCCTGAACTATGGAAGATAACTGTTTCAAACTTAACACTTATGTGGGGCACATGTTATACTTTTATCATAAGACACATTTGGTCACATATCATCAAGGTCAAGGTCACTTTGACCCTTATGAAATGTGACCAAAATGGGGTAGTGAACCACTAAAAGTGACCATATCTCATGGTAGAAAGTGCTAATAAGCACCATTGTGCTTCTTATGTCTTGAATTAACAGCTTTGTGTTGCATGACTTTGGATAACCTTGACCTTGGGTCAAGGTCACATGTATTTTGGTAGGGAAAATGTGTAAAGCTTTTCTTAGTGTATGAGGTCAAGGTCATGTAAAGGTCAAGGTCAAGCATGTGAGTCGTATGGGCTTTGCCCTTCTTGTTTTTGCTTGATGTGTTCTCTCGCCTTCGTGTTTGTAATCTGGTGCCTCATTCTATTTGCCAAATCAGATATGCTGCTGTTGTATCGATGTATTCGGTTAATGACAAAAACCATTGCAAACAATGAATGGTCCCTTTGCCGGTGGATACGTAGTTACTGGCTGACGCTGTGTGCATAAGATGCCGGCATCCATAGCAAAGGTGCGCTGTGAGAAAGGAGAGACGCCCTGGCCACTGTCTGGACCTCTCCTGGGTGGAGAGAGTTACCTTGCCCCACCTGGCTTTGGAGGTTTGAGGGAAGCAAAATGTGGAACATTGGACATAAATTGCATGGCGTTAATTTTGTATTAACTGTTTTCGGGGGGCTGCACTTGAGGTGTTGATAAAGACTGACTACTAAATGTAGCAACACCGTCAGAAATGATTTTGTCATTCAGTCAGTGATGCACCATTGCCTGGTGTTCCTCTTACCATGGATATACACTTTTCCATCGTTGTTGTTGTTGTTGCTGTTTTTGTTTTCCATGTTACTGCTGTTTCATAAGTTCAGGAAAAATCCAAACGGCAACTTGAATATGTCAGACTTTGTATTGGAAAGTATTCCGGTGTTGACCTGAATGTGCTACTGATGGATTGTGATTTGCGATGTACAAACCTGTTCAAACACAGCATACCTATGCCCGCGCTGTTGCACGTGCAGTGCTCAAATGTATGAGCGGGGTTTGTTTGCTATTTCCTGTTATGCATACAGGAATCTGTTTAAGACATAAATACCATATGTTTGAATACGTGATAATTGTTGCTATTGGTTGTTATGGCTAGATAAGCGCTACAGGAGGTAATTCTTCCTGATATGTCTCCGTGTTGTTTTTTAAATGTAATATTATGTTTACATTTAAGATTCTCGTGTCACTACGATTATCTTTCTCGAAACTCTACATTCAATGATTCTTCTTATCGTTGTAAATGTTAATGAATATGTACCCCATATCATATCCGAACCTCTCATTACCTGAGCACTTTCGCCTCTCTCGCACACTCCACCGCCATCCCCCCATCCCCTGTGTTCCATCAGGGCTTGTTTGTCTGTCACACACTCCACCGCCATCCCCCATCCCCTGTGTTCCATCAGGACTTGTTTGTCTGTCACACACTCCACCGCCATCCCTCCATCCCCTGTGTTCCATCAGGACTTGTTTGTCTGTCACACACTCCACCGCCATCCCCCCATCCCCTGTGTTCCATCAGGGCATGTTTGTCTGCCACACACTCCACCGCCATCCCCCCATCGCCTGTGTTTCCATCAGGACTTGTTTGTCTGTCACACACTCCACCGCCATCCCCCCATTCCCTGTGCTCCATCAGGGCTTGTTTGTCTGTCACACACTTCACCGCCATCCCCCCATCCCCTGTGTTCCATCAGAGCTTGTTTGTCTGTCACACACTCCACCGCCATCCCCCCATCCCCTGTGCTCCATCAGGGCTTGTTTGTCTTCCTCTTTGTGGGATGGCGGTGACGTCACTGTCAGTGTCTGTGCCAAGCGTCTGTCTCGTTCCAGTCCTGCATGACGTCACCTCTGTTGACGGCATACACACTGATGCCTGTTCATGGACTTGTCTGTCCCTCCTTGTCCATCTGTCCTTCCTCCACGCAGGCCCGGGTGTTGTAGTCATGCTGCCTTCAACCGAGTTATTTTCCTTGTACCCATCTCCTTATCAGTTTCCCAGTGTGACTTCACATCTTTTTTACGTATTCTAATCTGCTCATATGTGTTGAAAAGGCTTACCGAATTGATTGACAGTGTTGTTTATCCATGTATTAATGTTGAAGCTTGTTTACTGGACTGCGGTATGATATGAGGAAGTAACACTCTCGGATTACGGAAACGAGTTGGCACTGTAATGGCGATCTAGTTTGAAGCAGATGGAGGTTTTTAAAGCATGGAAGCAGTGTAGGATGGTTTTACATAGGCATGGAAGCAGTGTAGGATGGTTTTACATAGGCATGGAAGCAGTGTAGGATGGTTTTACATAGGCATGGAAGCAGTGTAGGATGGTTTTACATAGACATGGACCCGGTGTTGTGTGATGTCTTAATTAGCGAGCGGCGCTGTGTGTTTGTGTCAGGTGGCAAAGATTGTACACGTGTCACTGAGGTGTTATAAAGTGCATGTTGCAACGTTTTGGCCTGATGACCAAGCGTCATCTTTTGTGACGTAACATGTTTATATCATTTCCACATTTGCATAATCTGAAAATGAGATGGCTACAGTCTATCCACTGTATGTTTTACTTGTAATAAAAAATAGGAGAGTTGAGACTAAACCTTCCCATAATCATACGTAATTTTTGTCGACTTTCACGACTGGATTTTTTCTCATGTATTATTCAAAACAACTCATGATGAAAAATGGTTTTGTTAGAAAAGTCGTGTAAAGAACATTACTTGTTGCTATGGCGACAAAGCACTGTTCCCAGGACTGACAGCTGTATGGGACAGAGACAGACTGGACTGACAGTTGTGTGGGACAGAGACAGACAGTACTGACAGCTGAGTAGAACAGAGACAGACAGGACTGACAGCTGTATGGGACAGAGACAGACAGGGCTGACAGCTGTGTGGGACAGAGACAGAAAAGACTGACAGCTGAGTGGGACAGAGACAGACAGGGCAGACAGCTGTGTGGGACAGAGAGAGACAGGGCTGACAGTTGTGTGGGACAGAGACAGACAGGACTGACAGCTGTATGGGACAGAGACAGACAGGACTGACAGCTGTGTGGGACAGAGACAGACAGGACTGACAGCTGTGTGGGACTGAGACAGACAGGACTGACAGCTGTGTGGGACTGGGACAGACAGGACTGACAGCTGTGTGGGACAGAGACAGACAGGACTGACAGCTGTGTGGGACAGAGACAGACAGGACTGACAGCTGTGTGGGACAGAGACAGACAGGACTGACAGCTGTGTGGGACTGGAACAGACAGGACTGACAGCTGTATGAGACAGAGACAGGCAGGACTGACAGCTGTGTGGGACTGGGACAGACAGGACTGACAGCTGTGTGGGACAGAGACAGACAGGACTGACAGCTGTGTTGGACAGAGACAGACAGGACTGACAGCTGTATGGGACAGAGACAGACAAGACTGACAGATGTGTGAGACAGAGACAGACAGGGCTGACAGATGTGTGGGACAGAGACAGACAAGACTGACAGATGTGTGTGATAGAGACAGACAGGGCTGACAGCTGTGTGTGACAGAGACAGAGACAGGGACGAGGAGGAAGAAAAGGAGAGACGCGTTTCCGTGTGTATCCATCAAGGCCCGGTCTGCACGCCGTACTCCAGTCTGTCTTCCCTCGCCCGCAGTGCTGTGTGTTGCCTCCAGGTTGTGGCTGTCTGCAGTGCTGTGTGTTGCCTCCAGGTTGTGGCTGTCTGCAGTGCTGTGTGTTGCCTCCAGGTTGTGGCTGTCTGCAGTGCTGTGTGTTGCCTCCAGGTTGTGGCTGTCTGCAGTGCTGTGTGTTGCCTCCAGGTTGTGGCTGTCTGCAGTGCTGTGTGTTGCCTCCAGGTTGTGGCTGTCTGCAGTGCTGTGTGTTGTCTCCAGGTTGTGGCTGTCTGCAGTGCTGTGTGTTGCCTCCAGGTTGTGGCTGTCTGCAGTGCTGTGTGTTGCCTCCAGGTTGTGGCTGTCTGCAGTGCTGTGTGTTGCCTCCAGGTTGTGGCTGTCTGCAGTGCTGTGTGTTGCCTCCAGGTTGTGGCTGTCTGCAGTGCTGTGTGTTGCCTCCAGGTTGTGGCTGTCTGCAGTGCTGTGTGTTGCCTCCAGGTTGTGGCTGTCTGCAGTGCTGTGTGTTGCCTCCAGGTTGTGGCTGTCTGCAGTGCTGTGTGTTGCCTCCAGGTTGTGGCTGTCTGCAGTGCTGTGTGTTGCCTCCAGGTTGTGGCTGTCTGCAGTGCTGTGTGTTGCCTCCAGGTTGTGGCTGTCTGCAGTGCTGTGTGTTGCCTCCAGGTTGTGGCTGTCTGCAGTGCTGTGTGTTGCCTCCAGGTTGTGGCTGTCTGCAGTGCTGTGTGTTGCCTCCAGGTTGTGGCTGTCTGCAGTGCTGTGTGTTGCCTCCAGGTTGTGGCTGTCTGCAGTGCTGTGTGTTGCCTCCAGGTTGTGGCTGTCTGCAGTGCTGTGTGTTGCCTCCAGGTTGTGGCTGTCTGCAGTGCTGTGTGTTGCCTCCAGGTTGTGGCTGTCTGCAGTGCTGTGTGTTGCCTCCAGGTTGTGGCTGTCTGCAGTGCTGTGTGTTGCCTCCAGGTTGTGGCTGTCTGCAGTGCTGTGTGTTGCCTCCAGGTTGTGGCTGTCTGCAGTGCTGTGTGTTGCCTCCAGGTTGTGGCTGTCTGCAGTGCTGTGTGTTGCCTCCAGGTTGTGGCTGTCTGCAGTGCTGTGTGTTGCCTCCAGGTTGTGGCTGTCTGCAGTGCTGTGTGTTGCCTCCAGGTTGTGGCTGTCTGCAGTGCTGTGTGTTGCCTCCAGGTTGTGGCTGTCTGCAGTGCTGTGTGTTGCCTCCAGGTTGTGGCTGTCTGCAGTGCTGTGTGTTGCCTCCAGGTTGTGGCTGTCTGCAGTGCTGTGTGTTGCCTCCAGGTTGTGGCTGTCTGCAGTGCTGTGTGTTGCCTCCAGGTTGTGGCTGTCTGCAGTGCTGTGTGTTGCCTCCAGGTTGTGGCTGTCTGCAGTGCTGTGTGTTGCCTCCAGGTTGTGGCTGTCTGCAGTGCTGTGTGTTGCCTCCAGGTTGTGGCTGTCTGCAGTGCTGTGTGTTGCCTCCAGGTTGTGGCTGTCTGCAGTGCTGTGTGTTGCCTCCAGGTTGTGGCTGTCTGCAGTGCTGTGTGTTGCCTCCAGGTTGTGGCTGTCTGCAGTGCTGTGTGTTGCCTCCAGGTTGTGGCTGTCTGCAGTGCTGTGTGTTGCCTCCAGGTTGTGGCTGTCTGCAGTGCTGTGTGTTGCCTCCAGGTTGTGGCTGTCTGCAGTGCTGTGTGTTGCCTCCAGGTTGTGGCTGTCTGCAGTGCTGTGTGTTGCCTCCAGGTTGTGGCTGTCTGCAGTGCTGTGTGTTGCCTCCAGGTTGTGGCTGTCTGCAGTGCTGTGTGTTGCCTCCAGGTTGTGGCTGTCTGCAGTGCTGTGTGTTGCCTCCAGGTTGTGGCTGTCTGCAGTGCTGTGTGTTGCCTCCAGGTTGTGGCTGTCTGCAGTGCTGTGTGTTGCCTCCAGGTTGTGGCTGTCTGCAGTGCTGTGTGTTGCCTCCAGGTTGTGGCTGTCTGCAGTGCTGTGTGTTGCCTCCAGGTTGTGGCTGTCTGCAGTGCTGTGTGTTGCCTCCAGGTTGTGGCTGTCTGCAGTGCTGTGTGTTGCCTCCAGGTTGTGGCTGTCTGCAGTGCTGTGTGTTGCCTCCAGGTTGTGGCTGTCTGCAGTGCTGTGTGTTGCCTCCAGGTTGTGGCTGTCTGCAGTGCTGTGTGTTGCCTCCAGGTTGTGGCTGTCTGCAGTGCTGTGTGTTGCCTCCAGGTTGTGGCTGTCTGCAGTGCTGTGTGTTGCCTCCAGGTTGTGGCTGTCTGCAGTGCTGTGTGTTGCCTCCAGGTTGTGGCTGTCTGCAGTGCTGTGTGTTGCCTCCAGGTTGTGGCTGTCTGCAGTGCTGTGTGTTGCCTCCAGGTTGTGGCTGTCTGCAGTGCTGTGTGTTGCCTCCAGGTTGTGGCTGTCTGCAGTGCTGTGTGTTGCCTCCAGGTTGTGGCTGTCTGCAGTGCTGTGTGTTGCCTCCAGGTTGTGGCTGTCTGCAGTGCTCTGTGTTGCCTCCAGGTTGTGGCTGTCTGCAGTGCTGTGTGTTGCCTCCAGGTTGTGGCTGTCTGCAGTGCTGTGTGTTGCCTCCAGGTTGTGGCTGTCTGCAGTGCTGTGTGTTGCCTCCAGGTTGTGGCTGTCTGCAGAGGGGATGGACGGGGAATGTTAAAACTTCACATTAAGGAAGTAAGATTATACGCCAATTTAGAGACGACTTCGTGGTTTTTGTAGTGAGTGAAACGAAGGAAAAGAGGACAGGGAGGATGGACATTGCAAGATGACAGAACGAAATGGCAGCATAAAAATGCCACCACCATGCATGCACTGCATTGACTACTCCGATACTCTCCCCCCGCCCACCCCCCACCCCACTCCCCTGTACCCTCATCATTTCTGCAATGAATTTTTTTTTAACGTAAAGGGTTTTTTGGTAGAGTCGGGAAGGTGGTCTGAGCTTAGTATTCTTCTTTTCGTTTGTGTGAATTTTGTTCTAACCAGGATAACTTTAAGTGCCAAGAAAGGTTGTTTAGAAACCTTCAGCTCCCACCAAACGAGTTATCAGTTTATTGAATGATCTGTTTAATGGTTGTCAGTTATTTGATTCCATTAAATGGTTATTAATTCACACATTTTTTTCATTATATTTAATTAAATTCATTTCATTTCAACTACAGGGTAACATCGCGTGACGGAAAACTAATTTCATGCATCGCAAGCGCCTTTTGTTCCCTGATTCTCTCCCCTGAGAGAAGTGCTGAAAACGTGTTATGTCACTCATCATTGAGGGAAGTGCTAAACGCAGTCTACTTGGACACATAAACTGTCCATAATATTGTCACATCATTATTATTATGCCATGCCCGTGTGTTGAACAACACCGTAAATGTTATAGTGTAAAATATGCAAATGTTGTTTTAGTACGTTGGCCCTTTGTTTAATAAGAGAATAAACTGAATTTGTGAAAATGAAAGAGCATTTGTCATTATTGTATTTGTTTTACTTTACACATTTTTCAGGAAAACATGTTTTGTAAGTTGCACGGACGGTTTTGTCCCCACGATCCCACAAGGTCAACAAGGGTCAAGGCCGTGTGATGGAAAGTTCACGACATCTGCAGTAGACTTTGTGCCGTGTGTGCGTGTGTGTGCATGTGCGCGCGCGTGTGTGTGCGTGCGCGCGCGCGTGCGCGCTCGTGTTTGTGTTTGTGTGTTTGTGTATGTGTGTGTGTGCTTGTGCGTGTGCGCGCGCGAGTGTGTGTGTGTGTGCGTGTGCGCGCGCGCGCGCGCGTGTGTGTGTGTTTGTGTATGTGCGTGTGTGTGTGTGTGCGTGCGTGAGCGCTATTTCTAACATTCGTGTTGTTCTTGCATCATACACCAGGCTTACCTTCAACCCGTCAAGGCCAAGTGGACCCCTTTGCCGCTTGCACAAGACTGACCCATACAGCGCGGCTAGATCCTTGGTTGAGAGTAAAAGGGTTAATCTGAAAGTCATGTGGGCCGGTAAAGACTGGACAAGAATTTACATTTTTGACTCAAGGAAAAATATGACTAAAGAGACACCGTGGACGAAAAAAAAGACCCAATTTACAGATGTCAAAACCATGCAAATCGGAATATTCCGAAGGGAGGGAGGGAGAGAGGGAGGAAGAGAGAGAAAGAGAGAGAGAGAGAGAGAGAGAGAGAGAGAGAGAGAGAGAGAGAGAGAGAGAGAGAGAGAGAGAGAGAGAGAGAGAGAGAGAGAGAGAGAGAGAGAGAGAGAGAGAGAGGGTACATAAAGATGTTGGAACATGCCAGTGATTAATTGAAAATATACACTCAATCATGGAGAACCAGTTGGCCTATCTTATATTTCAAAGACAACCAGACAGGAAAATGGGTAACTTTGTTGGAAGAGAGCACACATCCAGGATATGAGTGAGTGAAAAACACTGGGCTGGTACAAAGCAAGGGCGTTTAGGATGCACCCTTGTGTGTTACTGCGGGGTGGTCCTAGCAGGGACGCAAAGCTGGGAGTGCACCGTCATGGTCCTGGATTAACAGGAATGCAAAGCTGAGAGTGCACCGTCATGGTCCTGGAGTAACAGGAATGCAAAGCTGAGAGTGCACCGTCATGGTCCTGGAGTAGGAGGGACGCAAAGCTGAGAGTGCACCGTCATGGTCCTGGAGTAACAGGGGCGCAAAGCTGAGAGTGCACCGTCATGGTCCTGGAGTAACAGGAATGCAAAGCTGAGAGTGCACCGTCATGGTCCTGGAGTAACAGAGGCGCAAAGCTGAGAGTGCACCGTCATGGTCCTGGAGTAACAGAGACGCAAAGCTGAGAGTGCACCGTCATGGTCCTGGAGTAGCAGAGACGCAAAGCTGAGAGTGCACCGTCATGGTCCTGGAGTAACAGGAATGCAAAGCTGAGAGTGCACCGTCATGGTCCTGGAGTAACAGAGACGCAAAGCTGAGAGTGCACCGTCATGGTCCTGGAGTAACAGAGACGCAAAGCTGAGAGTGCACCGTCATGGTCCTGGAGTAGGAGGGACAAAGCTGAGAGTGCACCGTCATGGTCCTGGAGTAACAGGGACGCAAAGCTGAGAGTGCACCGTCATGGTCCTGGAGTAACAGGGACGCAAAGCTGAGAGTGCACCGTCATGGTCCTAGAGTAGGAGGGACGCAAAGCTGGGAGTGCACCGTCATGGTCCTGGAGTAACAGGAATGCAAAGCTGAGAGTGCACCGTCATGGTCCTGGAGTAGCAGGGACGCAAAGCTGAGAGTGCACCGTCATGGTCCTGGAGTAGGAGGGACACAAAGCTGAGAGTCCACCGTCATGGTCCTGGAGTAGCAGGGACGCAAAGCTGAGAGTGCACCGTCATGGTCCTGGAGTAGCAGGGACGCAAAGCTGAGAGTGCACCGTCATGGTCCTGGAGTAACAGGGACGCAAAGCTGAGAGTGCACCGTCATGGTCCTAGAGTAGGAGGGACACAAAGCTGAGAGTGCACCGTCATGGTCCTAGCAGGGACGCAAAGCTGAGAGTCCACCGTCATGGTCCTGGAGTAACAGGGACGCAAAGCTGAGAGTGCACCGTCATGGTCCTGGAGTAACAGGGACGCAAAGCTGAGAGTGCACCGTCATGGTCCTGGAGTAACAGGGATGCAAAGCTGAGAGTGCACCGTCATGGTCCTGGAGTAACAGAGGCGCAAAGCTGAGAGTGCACCGTCATGGTCCTGGAGTAACAGGGACGCAAAGCTGAGAGTGCACCGTCATGGTCCTGGAGTAACAGGGACGCAAAGCTGAGAGTGCACCGTCATGGTCCTGGAGTAACAGGGACGCAAAGCTGAGAGTGCACCGTCATGGTCCTGGAGTAGGAGGGACGCAAAGCTGAGAGTGCACCGTCATGGTCCTGGAGTAGGAGGGACGCAAAGCTGAGAGTGCACCGTCATGGTCCTGGAGTAACAGAGACGCAAAGCTGAGAGTCCACCGTCATGGTCCTGGAGTAACAGAGACGCAAAGCTGAGAGTGCACCGTCATGGTCCTGGAGTAACAGAGACGCAAAGCTGAGAGTGCACCGTCATGGTCCTGGAGTAACAGGAATGCAAAGCTGGGAGAGCACCGTCATGGTCCTGGAGTAACAGGGACGCAAAGCTGAGAGTCCACCGTCATGGTCCTGGAGTAGGAGGGACGCAAAGCTGAGAGTGCACCGTCATGGTCCTGGAGTAACAGGGACGCAAAGCTGAGAGTGCACCGTCATGGTCCTGGAGTAACAGAGGCGCAAAGCTGAGAGTCCACCGTCATGGTCCTGGAGTAACAGAGGCGCAAAGCTGAGAGTGCACCGTCATGGTCCTGGAGTAACAGAGGCGCAAAGCTGAGAGTGCACCGTCATGGTCCTGGAGTAACAGGGACGCAAAGCTGAGAGTGCACCGTCATGGTCCTGGAGTAACAGAGGCGCAAAGCTGAGAGTGCACCGTCATGGTCCTGGAGTAACAGGGACGCAAAGCTGAGAGTGCACCGTCATGGTCCTGGAGTAACAGGAATGCAAAGCTGAGAGTGCACCGTCATGGTCCTGGAGTAACAGGAATGCAAAGCTGAGAGTGCACCGTCATGGTCCTGGAGTAGCAGGGACGCAAAGCTGAGAGTGCACCGTCATGGTCCTGGAGTAACAGGAATGCAAAGCTGAGAGTGCACCGTCATGGTCCTGGAGTAGGAGGGACACAAAGCTGAGAGTGCACCGTCATGGTCCTGGAGTAACAGGAATGCAAAGCTGAGAGTGCACCGTCATGGTCCTGGAGTAGGAGGGACGCAAAGCTGAGAGTGCACCGTCATGGTCCTAGAGTAGGAGGGACACAAAGCTGAGAGTGCACCGTCATGGTCCTGGAGTAACAGGAATGCAAAGCTGAGAGTGCACCGTCATGGTCCTGGAGTAGGAGGGACGCAAAGCTGAGAGTCCACCGTCATGGTCCTGGAGTAGGAGGGACGCAAAGCTGAGAGTGCACCGTCATGGTCCTGGAGTAACAGAGACGCAAAGCTGAGAGTGCACCGTCATGGTGCTGGAGTAGGAGGGACGCAAAGCTGAGAGTGCACCGTCATGGTCCTGGAGTAACAGGAATGCAAAGCTGAGAGTGCACCGTCATGGTCCTGGAGTAGGAGGGACGCAAAGCTGAGAGTGCACCGTCATGGTGCTGGAGTAGGAGGGACGCAAAGCTGAGAGTGCACCGTCATGGTCCTGGAGTAACAGGGACGCAAAGCTGAGAGTGCACCGTCATGGTGCTGGAGTAGGAGGGACGCAAAGCTGAGAGTCCACCGTCATGGTCCTGGAGTAACAGGGACGCAAAGCTGAGAGTCCACCGTCATGGTCCTGGAGTAACAGGGACGCAAAGCTGAGAGTGCACCGTCATGGTCCTGGAGTAACAGGGACGCAAAGCACAGCAGACAAAGTGAATCCGTGGAGAAGTGACAGTCGTTTGAGTCTGGCACCACAACTGGTAACGGTAAAATGTGTGGGTTCATGTAGCGTCCTATCACGCATGCCTGGGTCTTGACTCGCTTCACACATTACCCCCTGACCACTGATCCCCTGGACCACTGAGTCCCTTGACCACTGAGTCCCTTGATCAATCCTGCACTCGCAACACACATAGTGACAGACAACACACACAGTGACAGACAACACACACAGTGACAGAAAACACACACAGTGAAAGAAAACACACACAGTGACATAAACCACACAGAGTAACAGACAACACACACAGTGACAGACAACACACAGTGACAGACAACACACACAGTGACAGAAAACACACACAGTGACAGAAAACACACACAGTGACATAAACCACACAGAGTAACAGACAACACACACAGTGACAGACAACACACAGTGACAGACAACACACAGTGACAGACAACACACACAGTGACAGACAACACGCACAGTGACAGACAACACGCACAGTGACAGACAACACACACAGCGACAGATAACACACACAGAGTGACAGACAACACACACAGTGACAGACAACACACACAGCGACAGACACACACACAGAGTGACAGACAACACACACAGTGACAGACAACACACACAGTGACAGACAACACACACAGTGACAGACAACACACACAGTGACAGACAACACACACAGTGACAGACAACACACACAGTGACAGACAACACACACAGTGACAGACAACACACACAGTGACAGACAACACACACATTGACAGACAACACACACAGTGACAGACAACACACACAGTGACAGACAACACACACAGTGACAGACAACACACACAGTGACAGACAACACACACAGTGACAGACAACACACACAGTGACAGACAACACACACAGTGACAGACAACACACACAGTGACAGACAATACAAACAGTGACAAACAACACACACAGTGACAGACAACACACACAGTGACAGAAAACACACACAGTGACAGAAAACACACACAGTGACATAAACCACACAGAGTAACAGACAACACACACAGTGACAGACAACACACACAGTGACAGACAACACACACAGTGACAGAAAACACACACAGTGACATAAACCACACAGAGTAACAGACAACACACACAGTGAGAGACAACACACAGTAACAGACAACACACAGTGACAGACAACACACACAGTGACAGACAACACACACAGCGACAGACAACACACAGAGTGACAGACAACACACACAGTGACAGACAACACACACAGTAACAGACAGACAACACACACAGTGACAGACAACACACACAGTGACAGACAACACACACAGCGACAGACAACACACACAGTGACAGACAACACACACAGTGACAGACAACACACACAGCGACAGACAATACACACAGTGACAGACAACACACAGGGTGACAGACAACACACACAGTGACAGACAACACACACAGTAACAGACAGACAACACACACAGTGACAGACAACACACACAGTGACAGACAACACACACAGTGACAGACAACACACACCGTGACAGACAACACGCACAGTGACAGACAACACACATAGTGACAGACAACACACACAGTGACAGACAACACACACAGTGACAGACAACACACACAGTGACAGACAACACACACAGTAACAGACAACACACACAGTGACAGACAACACACACCGTGACAGACAACACACATAGTGACAGACAACACGCACAATGACAGACAACACACATGTTGACAGACAACACACACAGTGACAGACAACACACACAGCGACAGACAACACACACAGTGACAGACAACACGCACAGTGACAGACAACACACATAGTGACAGACAACACACACAGTGACAGACAACACGCACAGTGACAGACAACACGCACAGTGACAGACAACACGCACAGTGACAGACAATACACACAGCGACAGACAACACACACAGAGTGACAGACAACACACACAGTGACAGACAACACACACAGCGACAGACAACACACACAGAGTGACAGACAACACACACAGTGACAGACAACACACACAGCGACAGACAACACACACAGTGAGAGACAACACGCACAGTGACAGACAACACACACATTGACAGACAACACACACAGAGTGACAGACAACACACACAGTGACAGACAACACACACAGTGACAGACAACACACACATTGACAGACAACACACACAGAGTGACAGACAACACACACAGTGACAGACAACACGCACAGTGACAGACAACACACACATTGACAGACAACACACACAGAGTGACAGACAACACACACAGTGACAGACAACACACACAGTGACAGACAACACACACAGTGACAAACAACACACACAGTAACAGACAACACACACAGTAACAGACAACACACACAGTGACAGACAACGCACACAGTGCCAGACAACACACACAGTGACAGACAACACATACAGTGACAGACAACGCACACAGCGACATACAACACACAGAGTGACAGACAACACACACAGTGACAGACAACACACACAGTGACAGACAACACACACAGTGACAGACAACGCACACAGTGACAGACAACACACACAGTGACAGACAACACACACAGTGACAGACAACACACACAGCGACATACAACACACAGAGTGACAGACAACACACACAGTGACAGACAACACACACAGTGACAGACAACACACACAGTGACAGACAACACACACAGTGACAGACAACACACACAGTGACAGACAACGCACACAGTGACAGACAACACACACAGTGACAGACAACACACACAGTGACAGACAACACACACAGTGACAGACAACACACACAGTGACAGACAACACACACAGTGACAGACAACACACACAGCGACAGACAACACACACGGTGACAGACAACACACACAGCGACAAACAACACACACAGTGACAGACAACACACAGAGTGACAGACAACACACACAGCGACAAACACACACAGTGACAGACAACACACACAGTGACAGACAACACACAGAGTGACAGACAACACACACAGTGACAGACAACACACACAGTGACAGACAACACACACAGTGCCAGACAACACACACAGCGACATACAACACACAGAGTGACAGACAACGCACACAGTGACAGACAACACACACAGCGACATACAACACACACAGCGACATACAACACACAGAGTGACAGACAACGCACACAGTGACAGAGAACACATACAGTGACAGACAACACAAACAGTGCCAGACAACACACACAGTGACAGACAACACACACAGTGACAGACAACACACACAGCGACAGGGTAGATGTACCAAATCACGTACCATGACCTGTTCCTCTCCCAGGAGAACTGCCACCCGATGGTGGCTCAGAGCCGCATACGTTGGTTCATTGCTGCGCTCCCTGGTCCCCGGTTTTACTCCTGGGTGTGGAGAAGCAATGCGAGGTAAGCACCTTGCTCAAGGATGACTCTCTGCAATACGCGCAGCTTCGAACGTCGCAACCTCTGGCCGCAAGCGACTGCGGGTCAAGCGCGCTGACCACTCAGCCCCAGAGCCCCAGAAACCTGCCAGGGGCGTGAGTAGCTTTCCCCAGTACGGACATCTCAGTAGACAAGCAGGACTTGGCACACCCACGTGAGTAGCTTTCCCCAGTACGGACATCTCAGTAGACAAGCAGGACTTGGCACACCCACGTGAGTAGCTTTCCCCAGTACGGACATCTCAGTAGACAAGCTCTACTCGGCACACCCTCGTGAGTAGCTTTCCCCAGTACGGACATCTCAGTAG
>JAWQFJ010016171.1:0-7500 GCA_034096865.1 Theodoxus fluviatilis
TTTCGAACCCGACCTGTTTTTTGTGTTTTTGTGTGTGTTTTTCCCCCCCTCTTTTCTCAAGAGATTGCGGGTTTGAACCCAATTTTTTGTGTGTGCCAAAACCTGGAGGTTCAGCGCCAGCGGTTTTTATTAGTCTGTCTGTGGGTCTGTGTGTCTGTCCCGTCTCCACGGCCTATATCTCAAAAACTACTGGACGGATTTCCTTGAGATTTTGCACACTGACTGGAAGTTAGGTCCCATTCAATATTATCAAATTTTCAGAATCGAGGTTTGAAAAGAAAGTGACTTTTTTACATTTTGGTGTTTTAATGAAAACGATTCAACGGACTCCATTTTGCAAACTCTGTGACGTTATCATTTGACGTCGAATAAAGTGACGTCATTTGCGAGGAGATTTTCGATTCTATATGCCAGAAGTTCGAAACACCTGGGGAGGAATGGCGAAATTCCAACATGTGCGACGTCATCAATAACGTGACGTCATTTGCGAGGACAGTTTATAGGAGAATTAATTTAGATAGATAAATATGTCCTCAGATGTCTTAGGCTGCGAGGCCTTTCTGATCTTTTGATCAGTACTTATGGCTACTCTCACTCTCTCTCTGTCTCTCTCTCTCTCTCTCTGTCTCTCTGTCTCTCTCTCTCTCTGTCTCTCTCTCTCTCTCGATCTCTCTCGATCTCTCTCCCACCCACCCTCTTACTCTCATTCTCTCTTCCCTTCCTCCCCTTTTCCCAGCTCCCCTCCCCCCCTCTTTCTCTCCCTCCTCTCTCTCTCTCTCTCTCTCTAATCTCTCTCTCTCTCTCTCTCCTCTCTCTCTCTCTCTCTCTCCCACCCACCCTCTCCCTCTCATTCTCTCTTCCCTTCCTCTCCTTTTCCCAGCTTCCCTCTCCCCCCCCCTCTCTCTCTCCTCTCTCTCTCTGTCTCTCTCTCTCTCTCTGTCTCTGTCTGTCTCTCTCTCTGTGCTCTCTCTCTCTCTCTCTCTCTCTCTCCTCTCTCTCTCTCTCTCTCTCTCTCTCTCCTCTCTCTCTCTCTCTCTCTCTCTCTCTCTCTCTCTCTCTCTCTCCCACCCACCCTCTTACTCTCATTCTCTCTTCCCTTCCTCCCCTTTTCCCAGCTCCCCTCCCACCCTCTCTCTCTGTCTCTCTCTCTGTCTCTGTCTCTCTCTCTGTCTCTCTCTCTCTGTCTCTCTCTCTCTGTATCTCTCTTCTCTCTCTCTCTCTCTCTCTCTCTCTCTCTCTCTCTCTCTCTCTCTCTTACCACATTTGAATATTTTGCCTCAAGGGCTGAATGTAAGTAAGAAAGGCAATACTGCCTAATTCACTACCCTTGTAAAATAAAGTTCGTTCGTTCGTTCTGTCTGTCCTGACTTAAGCGCAACAACTTGGTACTGGTAGTCTGTTGGCTTGGCCTAATGGCAGTGAATCGATAATAAACTTGGCAGAAATAGACCTTAAGTATCCTAAAATGTACAAGACCCCTCAAATTTCATGAACTATCATCCATTTTTAAACAATTTACAGTGCAAAATATGAAGCGAGGGAGTTTACAGAAAAGAACGTTATAATTCCTTTACAAACACGTAGTAACGTCAGTTGCCAAATGAATGGCTCAAATGGTAAAGCGCTGGACAATTGTAACGTTAGGTCATGCGTGAACGGATTCGAATCCGCGCTGAAACTTTTTTCGAACCCGACCTGTTTTTTGTGTTTTTGTGTGTGTTTTTCCCCCCCTCTTTTCTCAAGAGATTGCGGGTTTGAACCCAATTTTTTGTGTGTGCCAAAACCTGGAGGTTCAGCGCCAGCGGTTTTTATACGACCTTAAAAAAACCACTTTCTCTTCAAGCCTCGATTCTGAAAATTTGATACATTCAATCGGACCTAACTTCCAGTTAGTGTGCAAAATCTCAAGGAAATCCGTCCAGTAGTTTTTGAGATATAAGCCGTGGAGACGGGACAGACAGACAGACACACACACACACACACAGACAGACAGACAGATAAAGTCTGTAGGACCTCCAGTAAACCTGGAGGGATAACTGTTGCAATCTGCACGCAACTTCTACAAATGTGGGGGGAACACAGGGAGGACATCTAAAAAAGTCGGGATACTGGGGATACCGAGCTTCTGTCGACATATTGTAACTGTTTTCTTGCGCGCCTATATATGTTCCAGGAAAAAGAGTTTCAACGCAAACTCAAACGGCAGTTCTCGTCTTCCCCCTCCTTTGTTTCAGCCGCTGGACAAAACAATCGACTGCTCCGACTCGGACTGCAAGGGATAGAATTCCCTTACGACTGTTTCCAGTGAGCACGACACGCTACATCCCACGGATCAACCAGAGTAAGCCCGGATCGTCTCCTGCCATCCTATCACACTTGTGTGCTTTGCTTGGCTGGGGGTTCAAGTGGAGGGTAGGACTTGGGCCTCCACCTGCAATTGCTTCCAATCTCCGCTGGGCTTCTCCAGTGGCGGTCCTCCAGCCGTGGCCACCGATGGAGCAGCCAGACCATCGACCCAAGGTCTCCGCCGCTCTGACTCCCACAGCCCTGATTTATTTTACCGCTGTCAGGTGCGCTAATGACTTCTGGCATCGAGAGCAAGGATCTCCCCTTGCCCTGACACAAGGCAATAAACGACGGCAGCCTCTGCCCTGGCCAATTGTTTTATGCAGAGTGCCCCCGGCAAAACCTCTACTGGCCTAGCCATAGTTTTTTTAAGACAGCACTTCCAACACGACGTTGGATGTTGAGGGATTTTATTGATTTCCTGCCCTCTTTTCACCATTTCCATCCTCCTCTTGGGTCCCATTTACGTCTGCACGTTCTCAAATTTAAGGCCCGATAGTTGAGTTATTACAAACATTGAGTCTTTTTCGCTTTCATTCAGCTTGCGGCCACCTTTGCGCGATAATGTCTCCTCCTATACGAATTAAAACACATACATATTTGCCAAATGCGGGGTCTATTCATCATTAACTTCTTATCAAAGCAACGGTGTGTCCAGATGGCCACCGTGATCAGATGCACCTTCATGACAAAAGAACATGCTTTGTCAGCTGCTAACGCTCTTTCATATTTGCTTGGCCCTGCACTGATTTCCTCACGATTAAAACGCACGGAGAGGAAACGAAGAATTCATTATTATGAATTTTCTGAGTTTCATAATATGACTGTTTTTAAATCTGTCACTTTACGTTTCCACACTGAATTTTAGTCTTGTTAAGTACACCTACAATGAGAAGGTTTGCAGTTACTGTTGCTGTTGTTCCTATTTTATACATCCACATTTTCTGCTAAGCATTTTTTGTGGAAAAATGTCAAGTAGTGTTACCTAGTTCATTCATATAGCCGTTGCCAGGAATACAATCCCAATGCATCAAAGTTTCAAATGACTGCACGGGAGCAGTATTTACGAGAGTGAACGAATTGCTGCTTATGTACTTCCTCTCAGTTTCGTTATCTCAGCAGCGAGAGGAAAACTTCAAGAATTATTCCTTTGAGAGTTGTCCGGGTAACTGGAATTCCTTTCATAATAAGACAGTCGAGAACTTTTACTTTACCCAGGCTGGCAGAGGACAAAAAATCCTGACACATTTCTAGTGAAGGACAACCGTTAACCGTACTGGGGAATGATGGCGACCAGTGATACTTTGCGCGAAGAGCCGTCTCAGTATGCATTTGCCAAAGTAATCCAGACGTCCACGGGCAAATTGAGTAAACAATTTGGAGACGCTATGAATAATTCATGTCAATTCGATCAACAGCTTGCTCAAGCTGAACGAAGACTTGCATTATTCACACCGTCTGCTCATGGTGAGAGCTGGAATACAGGCCGGAGCAATCACATTCTTTCGCGTATTTCAGCGCTTGTAATTACTTGCTGGAAATCCGGGTCCCCCATGGACAATGCACAGTGATTCTGCAGTCGTGTGCGCAGCATCCATGTTATTTTTCAAGGCAGGTTCAATTTCATGCGGCGTCAAAACTTGAAAGAAATTTACGACACTATCAACGTTCATGTTGCTCACGTGTAATTTGAAAATCTGTCATTTCATAGCTGCCGGCCAATGTTTATCGTCTGGAATCTGTGCGGAGGAAAACAAGCGAGAGAAAGATTCATTCTTCCAAGCTGCAAAGAACGTGTAAGATGCTTTCTCGCTGACGCACGACCTTATTTACATTATACCATTGGAATATGTTTGAAATTAGTGATATTGTTGTTTCTGCTGCTGTCGGCCCAGTCGTCGTCGTCGTCGTCGTCGTTGTATTGACATACATTTACGAGTCTCCATCATGGAGTTGACTTTTGCAATCAGCTCCAACTCTCCAAATCTATAATGCGGACCTCCTTTACTTCTGTCATGAATCCGCACAGCTCTCTCTCACCCAATCAACCCTCCATCTTAGACTCCTTCCCTAAGAAGGAGCGTGCCAGCCCTCTCCTTCTATCACAAGCATCAAAACCAATGGTGCATCAAGGCAGTTCCAATAGAACAATGCGAGCGGGTTTCCTCTTTCTTGTTGACTCGACTCTCGCTCTCTGTTTGTTTCCTGGCCCCTTCAAAGGCAGGGCAGGCGGGGTGTCAGGTCGTAAAATGCCTGGGACGCGTGCTGTCCGTGCGCTAGCCGGAGTTCGAGCCATCCGGGGGCAATAAATTGGTGCTATTGCCCGCTCCGTGGCACCGTGGGTTCTCCACCGGTGCCCCCGGAAGCAAGCCCCCCTAGAGGAAATGCCACGAGACTGCATCAATAACCGAACCAGAGGAGGCACGTGGAGAGTTAATGAGAATGTGATTTTTTTTACACGTACGTAGATTTCAGTACGGTGAATGTTTCCTGTTTTTAACGTTTTAACGTAAAAAAAATTCAACTGTCATTGTTCCAGCATTTTCAGAACGTACTTGTGACACGGTTACTTTTGCAGAAGCCAGGAACTGGTTAATCAGACTTGATCAATAACTTTAATGATTGGTTGATTGATGGATGGAGTTTCACTACCTATCAACCTTTGTAGGCTATGTTTGGCCACCGATCACGAAAATCACCAGAGCTAGTTGGAGCAACAGCAAGTAAAGTCATGACTTCTCGAGTCATTCGCCACATGCGACTCGCGTACAGAGACACTGTGGGTCTACCCTCACTCCCAACCCACAAGGGTACTACACTATAATGATCAAGTCGAAATCACCGATTTGGACAAATAATTGAAGAGTGCAACCAATGGAAACAAAGTCAATAGTAAACATACAATCAGACCCGCTCAATGCCTCCCCACTCCCCCCCCAGCCCCCCACCCCACCTCAAACCTCCCCCCCCCCTCATCTGCAACCCCTGGCTGATGGGATTTCGGGGCCTGCTCGTTTGCTCGAATCGCGGCAGTCACAAATGTCCGTAGGTGTTTCCTTCATGTCAGATGTTCTGTATGGAAAAATAAACATCGACGTCCATAAGATATGGCAATGGTGCAAACGTTTTTTAGTGTCTTTTAATGCCATGGCAGATGTGCTTTTGTTGACAAATCCGTTTTTGTAATCACATATATATATATATTAACCTTCTGTTACAAGTTGCAGTACCCTTCTCAAGTCCATCGGATTTCACTCTCAAAGGACGTACATCATCCCACGCATTTACAGAGCACCATTTTCAAATGTCTTGTTAAGGCCTCCGCACACGAGGCAACTCCACTCGGGCAACTCGATTGCTCACCATACATTGCTTCGTGTGCGATGTCGGTTGAAAGCAACTGGCATTCCAAGCAACTTTTCACGTCACCAGCAACTGAGTTGCTCGAGTTTGAACCTGTTCTAATTTTTGGGGCAGTGGCGTGCCACTCCAGCCACTCTCTGTGAATCCACCAAGAGCCTCGTTCTCGTGTTCTCCCGACTACTGCACATTTAATGGCGGCCGTTTCTCTCGCTTCGCTCAGAAAACGCTGAATTTGGGGACACTAAGAACCCCATCCAAAGAGAACGTAAGTCATGAACAGCATTAATTTATCAAAGCTTTATGTTGAATGCATCGATAGGCCGTGAAAGCGTCTACATTTTAAATTTCGAAATGCAGGTCACACGCAGAACCATGTGTCCGCGAGTCGACGTGTTCACAACGTGGCGAGAGATGAAAGGTCACAGTGGAAGCGTGTGCGAGCTGCAGTTCCCAGCATTGCCTGCCACATGTCAAACAACCGACCGCAAGAAACGTGGCAAGATACTTTGGTTGCCTCGTGTGCGGAGGCCTTTAGGGTAGTGGAAGCAATACCTTTTATTTTTGTATATAACGAAATCAACACGCTTTTATCATACCGCCGACTTTCCAGTTTGCAGCCTTGCTTGCACTATTGAATGAATGCATGGATGGATGGATGGATGAGTGGGTGGGTGGATGGATGGATTTGATGGACAAATGGACGGACGGACGGGCGGATGGATGGATGGATGGATGGATGGATATATGTATGAGTGAGTGAGTGAGTGAGTGAGTGAGTGAGTGAGTGAGTGAGTGAGTGAGTGAGTGAGTGAGTGAGTGGGTGGGTGGGTGGGGGTGGGTGGGTGGGTGGGTGAGTGAGTGAGTGGGTGAGTGAGTGAGTGAGTGAGTGAGTGAGTGAGTGAGTGAGTGAGTGAGTGAGTGAGTGAGTGAGAGAGTGAGTGAGTGAGTGAGTGAGTGAGTGAGTGAGTGAGTGAGTGAGTGAGTGAGTGAGTGGGTGGGTGGGTGTGGTGGGTGGGTGGGTGGGTGGGTGGGTGGGTGGGTGGTGGGTGGGTGGGTGAGGTGGGTGGGTGGGTGGGTGGTGGTGGGTGGGTGGGTGGGTGGGTGGGTGGGTGGGTGGGTGAGTGAGTGAGTGAGTGAGTGAGTGAGTGAGTGAGTGAGTGAGTGAGTGTAATTTTACGGTCTGTCAGCCTTTGTAGATTTGGAAGTCCATTCACTACAACATCAGTGGAGCTGGTTATGTCGAGAGCAAGTCAAGTTTCAATGTCTCTAGTTATTTAAGCATTATGTATAAATGTGCGGTGAGTCCATTCATGCCACCACAGGGATCGGAGTTAGAATTCGAATTTTCCTGGCGGAATGTATTCACCATCGACACAGCAGATGCCTCCCTATAATAGTTTACGTGACAAAGACATCACGCTTGCATTTTCAAGCCGACCCTCCACCAGGCGTCATTGCCTGCACTGGTGACGCATGCGCGGAGCATGCAGGGTCATGACCTCAAGCGCGTGGCAGCTATTGTGGTTCGGAAGAAGCAAGATGGCGGCTGATGGTGGAGCGCTTCACAGAGGAGGTAACGATCGCATGGCGAGCCCGCGAAATGAATCTGTCAGTTGGCACTCTATGCGGAGCGCCATCAATTGTCCATCAGGCTGCCCCGTCCGGCTGTTAGACCTCGGCTCGTGGCCGCTGTATTGGACGTCGCCACTGTTCCAGGCTGTCCAGAACGTCGGGATGTTCCCCCTTATTGAAGAGTCCGGTCCTCGGTGGTAGAGTTGATTGACTTTCCCA
>JAWQFJ010016171.1:12500-30570 GCA_034096865.1 Theodoxus fluviatilis
ACGTCAGTGCTTGGTTCAAATAAGTGACCATGGCAAGTTAACTGTCTACACCATATAAAATGGTTCGCTCATTGCCACGGCAGTTTTCAGAAATAATTATATCTTCTAGTTGAGGGCGGTACATGCATGTCTACATGTTCATATCCTTTATCCCATGCATAGTCACTTGGATGTGAGCTGTGTACGAGCTGTGCATATCATTGCCAATTACATAGAAGCAACTAGCCTCGGACTTGCTGAGAATGTATGCATCCATAATTTTTGAGTACCTTTGTTCTTCAATCGTAGTGATGTTGTGGAATCCCTCTGTTTGGATCTTAGGCAGCGGCTGAAGGAAACTTGATAAGCTGAACTACAACTAAGGGTTTTCCTTCACGGAAAGTCGATACAAACACGGAAACGGCCGTTTGCATCATACACTTCAAGACGAAAAACAGTCACCCATCGACCTTTGCCGTTTGCAAGCCACCAAGCCAATTTCATTGAAATGAGCAGAGACATTTGAGAGAGAGAGAGAGAGAGAGAGAGAGAGAGAGAGAGAGAGGGTTGGGAAGACATCCGGCCTATTCCAAGGAAAAGCTAATCACTGAATGTATACCGAAAAATATAGCTGGTGGATTATCTGTGTTAGAGTTGTCTCGAATAGGTATTTATAATAACAGTTTATTCATCGCACATACCTTCCCTTGACAGGCAAGCACGTGGCGTTTACAATCCAAAGAATCAACACTCATACAACCACTCAACACTACATTCCTACAAAACCTCAAACACTACACACATACACAAGAAACAAAAACTAAGATCCAATAGAACAAATAGAACAAACTATACAATATACATAGCACTTGCAGGCCAGGTCAAGTAAGGCGAAGCAGATCAGCGGGAAAGACGGATCGGAAGAGGTGGGTCTTTAGAGCACTTTTGAACTGGGGCAGAGTGTCAGAATGACGGACTGAGAGATAGAGACTATTCCAGGTTACAGGTCCAATATAGGAGAAGGCACGCTGTCCTTGAGTTTTCTTATTACGGCGTGGGACCTTAAGCATTTTAGAGTCAGCAGCTCAGCGTAGAGATCTGGAGGGCGTGTAGACTGTAAGAATTTCTATAAGAGCGTGTGGTGCGGTGTTGTCGATGACCTTGAAGCACAGAGTAGCAAGTTTATAATCTTTCTTCTGAGAGATGGGGAGCCAGTGAAATGTATGTAGGAGTGATGAGACATGGGTACGCTTGGGACATCGAACAAGTTGCCTAGCAGCACAGTTCTGAACTTTCTGGAGTTTGTTAAGCAGAGTGTCGGGGATACCAGCGAGAAGAGTGTTTCCATAGTCGAGACGAGACAGAACAAGTGATGTGATGAGCGTTTTGGTGGCCTGCTGAGAAAGATATTGACGAATGGTACTACTTTTCCGTAGCTCATAATATGCTAACTGACAGACTTTGTTGACTTGAGATCTCATTGACAGATCATCGTCAAACATGACGCCTAAATTTCTAACAGACTGAGAGAAGACGATGTCACTGTGCCCAACGGTTAGTTTGAGGGCCTGATCCGCTTTGTCTCCGCCGCCCACCAGGAGTGCTTCAGTTTTTGAGTCATTGAGTTGGAGCTTGTTCCGGGTCATCCACCGTTTCACGTCAGAGATACAGTGTTCTCTGGTAGAAAGAAGAGAGTGGATTTGACTGGGATGGGAGGAGTTGTAGAGCTGGGTATCATCAGCAAATTCACTGTGACAGACTGAATGACTGTCAATTACATTGAAGAGTGGTTGAGTGTACTGTACAGCAGAGGACCCAGAACAGAGCCCTGAGAGACTCCGTACTTGAGAGGTGTATGATCAGAAGCAAAACCCGAGATCAAATCAGTCTGTCTACGTTCTGAGATATATGAATGCAGGAAAGAGAGTGCTAAGTTCCCAATGCCAAAACGTTTCTAAGACGGGTGAGAAGAACTTCATGGGCTATCGTGTCGAACGCGGCACTCGAGTCCAACAGAGTAAGAAGAGAAACTTTGGAATTGTCAGAAGCAACGAGAAGAACGTTTAGAACACGTCTAATCATCGAGAAGGAAACCATTGCATTCTGGTGAATTTTCAGCTAATGATCTATTTTGGAAGGCTTTGTACACAATTTCACTCTCATTACACAAGTGAGTTCTCATAAAGTTTTCAGGCAATCCATTCCAGTCAGATAATGCAAACGGCAGTCAGAAAGCACAGTCTAGTGTGTCGTCACGTATCTCTGTGTACTCTCAATCATATTGTCGCTTTGTCGTGATTGAAAAACTTCCTTAAAATGCGCGACTTACTGATCTTCAGTTATGTTATTAAATCTACTTTGCCGGAACAATAAATGACGCATTTCCCTCCAGATTCCTTTGGGCTTGCTGCAGTTATTGTCCAAATTTCCTGTTTTGTGCAAATTGTAGGTTATCCTTTTACTACCTAAAGTTTTCTTGTATTCCTTACGTAGGTTTAGTACGATTCTCTGTCGCTTTTCAATCCCGATTTTCTGTACTTACGTAACGTCTGCCTCACTTCCCTTCTCTTTTTTTGGCACTCCCCATCGAACCATCTTGGACCAATGGTGTGTTTTTCCCGATTTACGATACGTTTATTCATATACCCGCATCTCGAATGCAGTTGATAAAGCAAAATAAGGCTGCCTCTGTATCAGTTTTATTAGAGATTTCGCTATCTCTGTTATCTCTATCGATTCATCTGATTTTATTTGGCAGGAAAATTCTTCTGTTTTATTATCATCCCATTTAATAGATTCATATATTTGCACTTTAATTTCGTCAGACTGTTTATCGCGCCGATGACAGTTTAACGATACTTCGAGGGGCATATGCGCCGACTCAATTCTAGATTCCACCTCTAGATCTGAATTCACAAATTGGTCTCGTAGGTCAACAGTCATTAGGGCATAGTCGATCGTGCTGCAACCATGGTCAGACAAGTAGGTAAATTATCCTTTTCTATCACCCGAACACGCTCCATTTATGATTTCTAACCCATAAACCTGACATAAGTCAATGAGTTCCCGTCCAAAACGGTTAAATACTGCATCTTTCGCCTATCTTGAAAAATGAACTTCATAATCACTGTCAATTTGGGGAGGATTATTATTAGCATTTCATATGATAGTGTCAGTAAATTTATAGTTGATGTTCTGGCATTCAGATCTCCCATGATAAACAGACAAATATCTCCAAGAGGTTATAGATTCTATCAGAAAGAGCAAAAATAGCAAAGCAGCGGGGATAGACGCTATTGCATTTGAAATGCTTAAATCTGCTGACAAATTAGCCGTACCATTTCTGGTTGATCTCTTTAACATATTGTTTGCAAGTGGTCACTTCCCAGATATATGGTGCACGTTAATACTTGCAAAAATCCACAAGAAGGGGGAAAAAGATGATCCAGATAACTATAGAGGAATAGCTATGTTGTGCACCGTAAGCAAGTGTTACACTTCTATATTAAGCAAACGTCTCGAACAGTGGGCGGAAGCAAATGATAACATATTAAAACAACAGGCTGGATTTCGAAGAAACCATTCGACTGTGGACTACATTTTTGTTCTATTCACTTTAGTAGTATCTGTCCAAAAGGAAGGGACGTCTTTATGTAGCCTTCGTAGATTTTAAGAAATCCTTTGATTATGTCAATAGAGCCATGTTGTGGAACATTTTATACAAAAACGAGGTAAAAGGGAAAATATTGACTGCATTGAAATCAATTTACAGATCTGTAAAAACCACCGTAAGAGTAAGCTGGACCCTGTCGAAGTCGTTTACATGCCCTTCGGGCCTAAAACAAGGAGAAAATACCAGCACGATTCTTTTTTCCTTTTTTATTAACGAGTTCGGCAAAGAAGTAATTCAGCAAGGGAAGCATGAAGTACAACTCAATCCAAACGATCAAGAGCTATTTTTGTTGTTCTTTGCAGATGACCTTGTCCTTCTCTCAAACACACCACTAGGCCTATACAGAAACAATTAAATACTCTAGAACAAGAATCTAGAAAATT
The DNA here is from genome assembly GCA_034096865.1 of Theodoxus fluviatilis. NCBI lineage: Eukaryota > Metazoa > Mollusca > Gastropoda > Cycloneritida > Neritidae > Theodoxus > Theodoxus fluviatilis. The sequence goes on from JAWQFJ010016171.1 coordinate 16,536, forward strand.
ATACCTAACAGTGAATTTGCAGAAAACTAATATAGTAGTATTTAGAAAGGGAGGTCCCATGAAGAAACACGAAAAATGGCTTTACGAGGGTACTTACGTTCAGACAACTAACTCGTATAAATATCTTGGACTTGTGCTCACTACAAAGCTAAGTGTCAATGTGTCGCTGAAAAATATAGCTGTGACAGCCAAAAGCAAAGTTATCAATGTTTTGAAAGTGCTATCATGTATAAAATGTTGCAATATCGACGTCTTTACTCAACGTTACGATACTCAGGTACAGAGTACGCTATGCTATGCTAGTGAAGTATGGGGAATGCAGAACACTGATGTAATTGGACGAGTCCATCATATGTTTGCCTTCAAACGTTTTCTAGGTTTGACTAGAAGTACACCAAACAACGCAATTTTGGGGGACTTGGGCAAAATTATTTTATACGTAGTAACGCCTCTCAGAGCGGTACGATACTGGTTAAAACTACAGACTCTAAAAAGCAATAGACTGTCCAGAAAAGCTTATGCTATGTTTCTAGACCAAGCTGACAAGAATGAGCCATGCTGGGCCCTCAGAATGAAACAATTGCTATGCAGTTATGGGTTTGGAGAGGCTTGGTACAATCAAGGAGTTGGATGTTATAAACTATTTCTATGTCAGCTAGAACAGAGACTAAAAGATTGCTATAAACAGGCTTGGGCATCATCTGGAAAAGAAAGCAGCCGACTAAGCAAGTATTTCCTATTTAAACCAAACCATGTTATGGAATCTTATCTACAAAGTCTGCCTATGCTGCGAGAGCATCTTATGCAAGATTTAGAATGGGCGTTAGTGAAATAAACGGTCATGCAAAGAGATACACCGCAAATGCTGATAACAATATATTATCTTGCCCATTCTGTAGGCAAATAGAGAAAGTGGAGCATCTTTTGTTTGCATGTCATGAAAATGATTATTTTAGGCCATATTTTCTTAACTATCCCCCAGAAATTTACAGAATAAAATTTCAACAAGTCATGATGTACACGGGCACCAAAAGTCATTCGCTTGCTTGGTTTATTTACAAAGCCCTGAAAAGGAGAAGAAACAAAACTGACATTGACATTAATGTTACACTCACTGTGTCCATGAATTAATCCATATTAAATTGTCTTGTATATGTATGAATCCCCCCCTCCCCCCTTTGTAATGGGCCAAATGGTTCTGTTCTGTTCTGTTCTGTCAGAAAGCAATGGCGGGTGTCAGATCTATTTTATAGTCAACCTAAAACATCTTATCAACGGAGATCATTAGTCCCCCTTCGAGTGACACGTCCAGTAAGGGAGTCTTAGAACTGCATGACAGTATGTTGGATGTTCGCTAACACTCTGAGCAGATCACGTGCTTGCTTACATGAATGCATCTTGCTCGTCCATGCAACAGAAGAACAGTCTGCAATGGTAGACGAAGCAGTAGCTTTTCTATTTGTGTATAAAGAAAATAATACGACCCTCCAGACCTTCTTTCTGTTATGCTACGTCTGCTACTGCTTAATCATCATCCAAACCAACAGCTGTTTACATGCTGCCTACTGTCACCACAGGTGTGGGGCAGTTACTGCCAGCAAACGGAAAGCCTCACATGGATCAAACATTGCCGCAAAGACAGTACAACTCGGTGCTTCCAAAAGTCCTATAGTGTACATCTAGGAGAAAACATAGGTTGATCCATGCGCGTGATTCAACTCTTTCTCTCTCTCTCTCTCTCTCTCTCTCTCTCTCTCTCTCTCTCTCTCTCTCTCTCTCTCTCTCTCTCTCTCTCTCTCTCCCTCTCTCTGTTTGCCTGCCTGCCTGCCTATCGGTCTGTGTGTGTGTGTGTGTGTGTCTGTCTGTCTCTCTGTCTGTCTGTCTGCTTGTCTCTCTCTGTCTCTCTATCTGTGTGTGTCTCTCTCCCTCTGTATGTGTATCTCTTTCTGTATGTATATATATATATCTCTTTGTCTGTCTCTATATCTCTCTGTCTCTCTTTCTCTGTCCGTCTGTCTCTCTGTCTCTGTCTCTCTCTCTCTCCACTTCTGTCTGTCTGTCTGCCTGTCTGTCTCTCTGTCTGTCTGCCTGTCTGTGTGTCTGTCTGTCTGCCTGTCTGCCTGTCTGTGTCTCTGTCTGTGTGTCTGTCTGTGTGTCTGTCTGTGTGTCTGTCTGTGTGTCTGTTTGTGTGTCTGTCTGTGTGTCTGTCTGTCTCTGTCTGTCTGTCTGTTTATCTTCCATAAAAACCATTCTGGATTGTTTAGGATTATCAGGATTTTGGACCCTGCAAGGGAACTTACAATTTTCAGCAACTTGGTTTAAAGAAAAGGTCAGGAGGTGCTTGTACGACCAGTATATTCAACAGTGGTTTACAGAGATAGATACTAAAGACGTGTTTTATAATTATAGGATGTACAAAGATGAATTTGTGTGTGAAGATTGCATCAATATTTTGCCATTCAAACAGTGTATTTCATTTATGAAATTCAGAACCTTGAACAATAGACTGCCAGTGCAAACAAATCGTTATCTAAATGTGCAAAGATCGGAACGCCTTTGTACAAAATGTGCTTCCGGCGACATTGGGGATGAATACCACTATGTGTTTGTTTGTGATTTTTTCAAAGGTGAGCGATGTAAATTTTTGTCAGCTTACTTTTGTAGAAGACCAAATAGCATAAAATTTAAGCAACTCTTTGGTAGCAGAAAGAAGAAGGTACTGTCAAAACTAGTTGAATTCCTAAGTACTATTTGTAAAAAAAATAACTGAATAACCTCAATTTCAATGCAAATGCTGCGTGTATTGAGTTGTATTTTTTTCTCCATATGCAATTCTTTCTCATTATACATTTCATTTTTTTCCGTGTGTGTGTGTTTTTTCTTTCTCTCTTTTTCTTTTTTTTTCTCTTTTTCTTTTTTTCCTCTTCCAATAATGTATGTTATAGTTTGTTTTGTTGTTAATATTCTATATGCCCCCAAGGGTAATGAATAAATTGTGCCGTGCCCTTTTGGGCCTGGCACCCAAACTTGAAAAACTTGAACTTGTCTGTCTGTCTCTGTCTGTCGATATGTCTGTTTTTCTATGTGTTTGTCTGTCTGAGAGTGAAAATAGGCAGAATTAAGCGGCTTTGAGTCAGCCAATCACAAGCCTGGAAAATAGACTCCGCCACGTGACCCAGATTTCGCACTCAGCTCGCACTCAGCTGCGCAAATTTTGTGCTCCGCGTGATTCGGGTGTAAAACTGCCAATAAACGTCGTGTAGCTTAAGATTACACCCGAATCACGCGGACCGTTAAGGTGCATGGAGTACAGAGCAAGACGTTTGTCACAAAACGCAGATACATTAACGCGGCCGGATCTTATCATAACTCCCCGGGCGTGCGAAGTCAGTCAGGTGGAGTGGCGGGTGCGGTCAAAGGTCAGAATAACCACCGACTTCGACCATTTCAGCCTTATTCATGAGGCGCTTGATTCTGCTCTTGTCGTGGTGTCCTGCCTGTCTGCTTGCCTGTCTACCTGACCATCTTCATACGTCATAAATTGCTTCTTAAATATCGTAGTCTTAACAGAGAATTCCCCATTACAGATCAGAGCATTTTGCACACTGTCTCACGGTAACAATCTTTAGATCTCTGTGTACTCCTTCAAAGGTGTATTTTGTATCGACATTACGTGGCACTGTTTCAACAGCTTTTTATCGTTCTTTTATTTCGTGCGTTTTATTCAGTCTGAATTTGTGATTGGTTCGGAATGTATTCATCCTGCTTTGATGCTCCACAGTAATCTCTGCTTGCTTGGGGCCGCCACTGGCTGAGCTACTGAAGCAGGCCCTGAAAGCACAGCAGCCAGGGGTTGGAGCTGATGAGTGGGCATCACGCTGCTCCGGCTTCGTGTAGAACTTGATGCAAAATTTGTCGTCTGCAGAAGAGAAAGAGTACAAAATCAATTCGAATGTGTAAGTTTTGTTGTTTGTTCTCTATTTTGCGACAACGACACACCCGTGCAAAGGTTGAGATGAACGGCCCACGACCCAGATGGTTTCCAAACAGGATAATCATCGACCCGGGATTGACACCTCGGCGCAGGAAAAGTCGTAAAGCCCGGGGTCTTCTCATACAAAATTCATGGATCTTCTTGACGCCTTCGGTCGTCATCTCCTGGAATTCTTCTTCATGCCAAGTCCATCATAGCGAACGCCACGCGTGTCGACACGCGGAGCCAGATCAGTGCATAAATCGTAAAAGCAGTTTTACAACACATGCACCTTCCTCCCTCTCCGTATCAGCAGGGTGCTGGGGAAATATGCTGACAGAAGGAAGGCAAGAAGCACACGCACGCAACCAGGCAGACAATTACAGCTTCCTCATGATGACTGGCCCGGTCTCAAGGAAAGTAATAACACCCTGAAGGAAAAAAGCCCACTGGCAAAAATCATATGAACGTTTTGTGATGAATAAAATTCTGAATGGCTTTGCCATAGACAGATGGTCGACACTTCACTCCTGTTTATTAATCATCATAGAGCATATAACAATTTTGTCGACTTTGTGATCATGATGCCAAAAGCTACCATAAACGGCGTCAAAAGAACCTTCAGCCACAAGACATACTTTTAAAAATGGAAACTTACATTTAGGAGTTTGCGTGCAGCTGGAGAGAGAGAGAGAGAGAGAGAGAGAGAGAGAGAGAGAAAGAGAGAGAAAGAGACAGACAGAGAGAGAGACAGACAGAGAGACAGAGACAGAGATGGAGTCAGAGAGAGATAGAGAGAGACTGACAGACACACAGACACAGACAGAGACAGAGACAGACAGAGACAGAGAGAGAGCAAGAGACAGAGACACAGAGAGAGAGACAGACAGATAGAGACAGATAGAGAGACACATAGACACATAGAGAGAAGGAGAGAGAAAAGGAGAGAGAGAGAGAGAGAGAAAGGGAGAGAGAGAGAGAGAGAGAGAGAGAGAGAGAGAGAGAGAGAGAGAGAGAGAGAGAGAGAGAGCGAGGTCTGGATATATTCTACGAGGGTACCATTTCAGTGCTAACACCGTCTATGGTTTTTCCTTCAAGTCTTCCATGACGACATATACGCCTCGCATCCGTCAGACAAAACCTCAAGGTTAATCATGATTTACGCTCCCATAAAGCACGCTCAATGCGCCAAATGTGGACCTGGTACTCGGCATTCACGTAAACCATCATCATGCTTGTGAAGGATTCTGCTTCGATCTTTGGAGGGTTTTTCCCGCTTTTTCCTTGTATCAAGCCTCTAAATCTTGCATTTGGGGTTTGCTGTTTCCTGGCAAAAAAAAACGGGTTCGAGGACGGATTTGCTTGCATGGAAGATAAGTATGGTGTCCGTCCACGGTGCAGGGAAGTCGAGGAGGAAACTCGTCGCTTCTGCAACACCATCTTCTGCTCTGCCTGTTTTACTATGTTGCAGCTTTTCACAGCAATTCCATGGATGATGATGATTCTAACGATGCGAAATAAAGTGAATTTCCCTTGATAAAAGGCAATGCATATAGAATAGGCATGAAAGGAGGAGTACACATTAGTCCCATTAACTAAATCACCAGCTAAAATGTACGCGGTTTTGCAGTTTACCGTCATTAATCTAATTTTAAAAAGTTTACTGATGCAGTGTTTAAATGCGTCTTGACATTATGTCGTATTCCGACGTATCTGACAGGTGAGTCTACTATATATGTATACTGGCTTTTCAATTCCTGCAGAGCAGTTTATAAAACACATTAGCTGTGTCAGACCCTTCAAGCTACACTTGTCGGTGCCCTTTAAAAAACGAAACATGAGAAGGATGCTAGATTAATTTCGACTGTTTTGTTATTTGGAAGACGTGCACAAAGTATCGTACCTTATTACTTGTCAGCGAGAGCTGACAACAAGGAAACGGCTGCAGTATCGTGGCAGGGGAAGTCATTTGAAAAAATGTACCTTGAAGTAAATCTCGGGTTCTTCGAGTGGCTTGGAGTAGATTTGACGTTGTCCTGCATTTACTTAATATAGAAGATGAAGCTAAAGGAAACCCTTTTCCGATGTTGAAAATGTCAGGTGAGGAAAAATGATGAGAAGACGGGAAACTCGAACAAATGAAACAGAATTGCAAAAAAAAACTCATCTTCCCTTATTAGACGAGACATTTGATGTATCAAAATAACGTTCATCTTATCGCTCTACAAATGCATAGCACTGGGAAGAAAGCACTGCACTGCATGCCGTTCGAAAGAAAGAGGCAGCACCAAAGGCGCCTCCACGTGCAAAGGGGGGACACGATAAAAAGGAGGGTGTCTTGCAGTCTCAAAAACTGTGCGAGAGCCCGATGTCAATGTAGGGGTAAAGGTGCTCTTTTTATTATGCTACTTTTCATCCATTGATGGATGCTCAAACCGCACACATTTACCTCCTGGTCATCGGGCTACCTCTTTTTATCTGTCCAGCACCATCTCAACTCCCTGGGGAGCATAAACCAGGCCGCGGATGAATACGCCAAAGTTAGCTTTCACAATTTTCCAGTTCAGCCCTCACAGGTACTCGTTTTACTCCTGGGTGTGGAGAAGCAATGTGAGTTAAGCACCTTGTTCGAGGACGAAACTCTAGAATCCGCGTAGCTTTGAACACCGCAACCACCAGCCGCAAGCGACGGCAGAGGAAGCGCGCTAACCAGTCGGCCATGCAGCGGAAGCTGTCGTTGTAGAAGTAGCAGGGAGAGGGCGCCTCAACATCCTGTCCTGCGCAGTGTTATCGCTGTAGATCTCCACAACAAAATGGAACACTGGGTGTCCCTGTCAAAAAATACGGCGAAACCTCTCGGGAGGCATCACATTTCAAAGGGCAAATTTCGCAGAGCCCAGCCAAGCTGGGTTTGGACGATTCTGGACGTGACCTCTGTCCCCAGCGTGGCCTATCCCCCCCCCCCCCCCCCCCCCCCCCCCCCGACGCACTTGTAGATAGCGTTTGTAAGGCGGATGTGCCTTTCGTTTATGGTCGGTGTTATCATTGTGTGTGTGTGTGTGTGTGTGTGTGTGTGTGTGTGTGTGTGTGTTTGAATGTGTGTGTGTGTGTGTGTGTTTGTGTGTGTGTGTGTGTGTGTGTGTGTGTGTGTGTGTGTTTACACAATGGTGTCTTTTGCTGGAATATCTCCCATGCAACGCCCCAGTTTTAAGATTTAGATCGATGGATCAAACCACCAACGCGGGATAAAATGCATTGGTCTTATTGTTAAAACGAAGACAATTTCAAACGGAGCTGATGAGATACAAAATGCATAAAGGCACACATTTTCAAGTAAAAAGGCGTCGTGAGGCGCAGGAAGTAGACAGTTTTCGTCTCTCTCATTTACCTTGTAAGAAGAGAGAACTACATACGGCCTGTGCCGCTCAATGTCCCCTCATCAGCTGGAACTCTGGCTGCGGGGCTTTCGGGGCCTGCTCCGATAACTCAAGCAGGAAAGCCCCAAGTGGACAGTGTTGCCACCAGAGGGCATCGGATTATTGGTTAGTCAAGTTGACCTTTCCCTGGTCTGCCAGATCCACAGGGACGCGAACTCGGCCACCCTCTGCAGCTCCCATGTGACCCAACGATCCACATGAAACCTGGCGCCCAGTCATCGCAAGAAACTGCTGAGGGATTATATTGTACATCTTCTGGTCTATAATCGAATGTGTTTTCATTTTAACAAAAAGACGAAGAACTTTATATCGCGTTGGATGTTGAATCGTGTGCTACGGACGATGGGCGGTCGTCTTGCTTTGAGCCATCGGCGTATCAGTCACATTCAATCATAGGCGTCTCCTGCATATTTATTCTTGTTTTTTACTCTCATATGCCCGGACGGTAACGCTACGAACAACAGAGAGTTCTTCTACAACCATGTCTTCCACTGATCAAACTGTTTTGGATGCCAGGTCTACAGGACTTTTTTTCGTGCTGGACTATGAGCTGTTAGTCAGCGGCTACAACAGGTTTTCTCTTTGTGAGTTGCATAAGATGACTGCCACTGTCCAAACACCAATGAAACCGAGTCCCCCGGGGTTTCCTATGCTCGGAGAGCCATTCGGTTACTCTCGTGGTCGAACCGTTAGCAAACATTGATCCGAATCTGCAGTGACATGAGCTGCACAAACTGAGATGCATTTGCAGGACAGCAAGTGTCATGAGATGGTTTCATGCCAAACCAATCACCCATTTAATCATCCCTTGCGCGTGGTTTTCCATTTAGGAAATATTTGCGCCAGCGAACAGATCTGAGGCTACCGTAATCTGCTTTAAATCATCTGTGTGTGGAACCACCTTCCGCAAAATGGACAACCGCAGTTCCCGACATTATTTGCTTAGCTCCCTCCAGAGCCCGTGATGTGCGTGCAGAGCCGCATGAAATCAAGCAGATACCTGTCATCTCTTCTGGAATGCCGTCCCACCATGCAAGCCGTGCGTTGATCAATGGCAGTATGAATCTTTCCACGCGGTGAGTCACGGTCGCTTTTTACCCTGCAAAGCTCCAGTTGACGACCCAAGCCACACTGGCTTTGCCCAATGGTTGCCGGCAGTGAGACGCACGCAGCCCAGCAGAATTATCCCCCCTGCCGGAAGGAGTCTTGTCATAAACCAGGCGGAAGCGAGGCGGTGGTGTGCCAATCGAGTGCGAGCCCTCCAATGAATGTCAATGTGTTCCCTGGTCACTCAATCAGCAGTCTTGCATTCCACGCTTCTGGTCATGTCCAATAGCCCATTCGAATTCATTAGGCTGACCAATTACCAGCTTATCCGGCCATTACATCTCCCGAAAGGGTTACGGACCGAAAAATAATTTGCATCAGCTGGAGAGCAAGCAGTGGCTGCCAATTTCTGAGAGTTTTCCGTTGCGTTAGCGTCGTTTGGGGAACGCCAGTTGGGATGGAAATTCTCCCATGCTGGCCAATCCAGGAGACACGAGGTCCCTGGAGAAATTTCCTGCAGAACGCATGCATAGGCGTGAGTGCATCACGGCGATTAACGAGAGAGTGCTGAGAGTTCATCGCCAATCTTCGCTGCAAAGACATTTGAAAGTAAACTGTGAGTTCAAAGTTAAAAACAGTAATTCAAACTAGTGTATACGTTTGACAAATTCATTTGCTATCTAATCCATCTCCGAGAACATTTGTTTTATGCTGACTGTTTTTGGTTTCTGAGCCAAAGAGAAGCATATTCATGAGATATATACTATATGGAGGAGCTTTACTGAATACTTCAGAAGAGTGTTCAGATTTGCAAGATTCAATCAGAGTACCAACACACTGTCAGGTAAGTCCTTGCACTCATTACTTTTTCAATGGGCACCTTGTTCGTATCAATTTCACCAAGCAAAGAGTGTACTCTTTGCCATCTTATACTACTCCCCAAACAAGGCGGACTCAAAAACTGTTTTCTTGCGAAAATACGCTAAGATCATTTATATTCTAGAGCCTTCGGATTACCTACTCTCACCACATATGGAAAATGCAGAGTCCAGCAAAAGTCTAACCGGGCAGTTTTTGTGTACAAAACATTTATCCGTGCATTTTGTCTTCTATCTCCGCCCTCTATACTTCCATCCGGTTGTCGCGGACTTAATCGCACTCGGAACCTACCGATTAGGGAGTTACCACTGTCCGTGCCTTTATCGAAAGAAAGATGTCATGTTTTGGAAGCTTTCCTGGATTTTTCCAGTGGGTGGGGTATAAATGTACATCCACTGCTGCTTCCCGTGCGATTCGTGGAAGGTGAATCGCCAGACAAATGGAGTGGTGGCGTGTTCATACTTTAACAAACGGTTGATCTGATTTGTCAATGGCCTTTAACAGTCTGCAAAGGCTGATGTACTGTATTCTCCTTTCCTCTTACCTTCCTCCTTTTCTCCATCCCTCCGTCCGTCCGTCCGTCCACCCACCCGTCCAATCACCCATCCACCCACCCACCCATCCACCCACCCACCCATCCATTTACCCACCCACCCATCCACCCACCTACCAATCCACCCATCCGTCCATTCACCCACCAACCCACCCACCCACCCATCCACCCACCAACCCACCCATCAACCCACCCATCCATCCACCCACCCATCAACCCACTCATCCACCCACCCGTCCACCCACCCGTTCACCCACCCGTCCACACACCCGTCCACTCACCTGTCCATCCAAGCATCCAACCACCCATCCATCCAACCATCCATCCACCCACCCACCCATCCATCCATCCATCCATCCATCCATCCATCCATCCATCCATCCATCCATCCATCCATCCATCCATCCACCCATCCATCCATCCATCCATCCATTTATTTATTCACTTATTCGACCTGCCATTCTTCCCATCCATCCATCCACCGATTTATCCATCCATCAATCCACCTATTCATCTATCCATCCAACAATTCATATATCAAAGAATGCATCCATCCGTCTATCAACCCATTTATTCTTTCTGTCCCTGCATCTATTCGTCCTTGCGTGTGTGTGTGTCCATCCATCCATCCATCCGTCTGTCCATCCATCCATCCATCCATCCATCCATCCATCCATCCATCCATCCATCCATCCATCCATCCATCCATCTGTCTGTCCGTCCCGACTGTTTCCTAACTTCTTTAACCGTTACCCAACCCCAACTTAACACTACCCGTCACACGTAAAACAGTGAGTGTCGAGACAGCTGCTCCATGCCAATGAAATAATGCGTCAAAAGACGTGAAGTGTCGCATGCGTTCAGGAAATCTTGGCGATATAAATAAACGTTATGTATTGACCATGCACAGACATTTACATGGTGTGGGTTTTGTCTATCTAATTATTTTAATAATATCAGTTCACGAATAGTTAGGGATAGTGAGTAGAGCTCATTAATAATCTTGTGGTCATACTGTCTCTCTAGACCTTTGAAAATGTGTGACAGCTGGCGCGAGCAGTAACTGCGACAGCATGAGGGGAGGAGTTTATGACTGAAGAAAAGATGGAGTCACTGTCAACTCACTGCGCAAGAACTTAAAAAGCTTCAATGTCAATATGCAAATTTAGCTTTTTTCCTCTTTGTCAATACTAGTTTCAACCCCACCTCTCTAAACACAAACACACAAACACGCGCGCGCGCTCGCGCGCACACACACACAGTCACACATTCACACACACACACACACACACACACACACACACACACACACACACACACACACACACACACACACACACACACACACACACACACACATATTCTCACTCTCCATCCTCAATATCATAGAATGGAGAATAAAAAAGTCAAGACTTTCAATATTTTCTGTCAGCGAATAGGAAGAAAAAAAGTCAAAACTTCCCTTACGGTCTTTCCCACGATGCTCGAGTAACAATACCGTAAACAGTGACAGCTAAAGGGGCGTAACTCTTGCAGCCTGAAACGGCCAAGGCCAGTCTGGTTCCCCAGGCTGAGGAGCGGGAGGTCGGGGAGTGGTTCTCCAGGGATCGGCAAGACACAGGACAGCACGCCTCCATGACTCAGTGCAGCTGCACAGGAAGCATGACTTCGCACACACCAACGCTCCACTAATGAGCAGGAGAAGGTAATACCAGACTAGTGGAGTGAACCCTGGAACCTTCATTAGTCTGTCATGCGATCGGGCGTGTGTCACACACGAGTGACTCATAGAGGCATGTGTCACACACGAGTGACTCATAGAGTCGTGTGTCTCAGGGTGTGGCTTTCACTGTGGCGTTTGCATTGCATAATTTTTATGCTTTCGCGATGTGGAAATGCAACGTGCATCATTTCTAAAACACACACACGAGCGCAAGCGTGTACAGGCACGGAGAAAGCGAGTGAGCGAGCGAGAGAGAAAGAGAGAGCGAGAGCGAGAAAGAGAGAGAGATAGAGAGAGAGAGAGAATGAGAGAGAGAGAGAGGCAGGCAGGCAGGCAGGCAGGCAGGCAGGCAGGCAGGCAGGCAGGCAGGCAGGCAGACAGATAGACAGACAGAACAAAGACAAAAACAGCGATATAAATAAAGACAGAGAGACAGAGAGAGACAAAGACAGACAGAGACAGAGACACACACACACACACAGAGAATGAACTCGTGTTTGTATCTGAGATAGAAGAGTTCATTGTTGTTTCTGAGATAGAAGCTGGTTGGTTTTCGAGAGTCTTAAGTGAAGAGCTAACAACATTGCCATCATTTACATAATCGCTCGTCACATTTTGCTTCTTCGTCTATCTCTTGTAATCTCCTCGTATGAACATAATAGAAATCGATCCGTTAGCTTTAATGTGATTCTTTTGTTATCCCAACTATTGAGCAGCATTGTTCGAATGCAATCCGATATTTTGCTGTTCTTTTTATTAAAAAACACTTTTGATTCCGTTTCCTTTTAGACAACTACAGTGCGTGTTATCGCGTCCCTATTTATTGGTTTGGGAATGTAGCAAAGAGGTTAATAACCTTATTTTCCAAGATTTTAGACTAAAATCGTGTGACCTTTTCACCAAGTAAAAATCTACGTCATGATCTAGTTTATCTTTATCGGTCACAACGCAGCTGCTCCTAATATGGCGATAATGTATGTGATGTGCCCAAAATGTCTCGCAGAATTTTCGGTCATTGAAGATGGATGACCGCTTGGCAAAAAAAAGTAGAAAGATTTAATCTTCAGTAACTCGATTTAGAAATGGAAAGAAGTGCACACTGGGAGCTAATGAGATTATTCATTGCAAATTGCCGCTATTGAGGCAATGAAAAAGGGCCGGGAATCTTCATTGAACGCGATGGTCGCAGCGTCCGCAGGCCTGGGCATGCTCTGATTCAAAGTCACTGCATGCGTGCATGTGCCTGAGCTGGAGTGAATGCCAGCAAATGAAGTCACGTGATCCAACTGCCTCAACCTCTGGTTGTCAATTCCAGTCTCGTGCCTCCCAGCCCGACTGTCCATCTGCATCCGGGTCATCGCGACCCGTGTATGCCGTCCCCTAGTGGATGAGGCCAGAATTGCGGTTGTCTCCCCTGACAGTTGCAGGATTTTATTGGAGGGAAGAATCCCGGGAGCATTTCCGGCCGACATCTTTGTGAGTCTGAATGAGGGAATTCTCGTCGGTCAACTTCCTGTCTCAGCCCTCGGGGAGGAGGGTTGTGACGCAAAACGTCTCGGCGGGGGCGCGAAAGAGCACAAAATGTCGAAATTGTTTTCTGTCTTTTTATCTCATCAGCGAGAATGCGGATATTTGACATGTGAATTGATTTTGGTCTCAACCTTTTGAAATCTAAAACGCCCCCTAGTAATCAAAATGTGAGCTTTGCCTGCCTTTAATATTAGCGACATTGCTAAAGTGAGACAATTTAATTAGACTACTTTTCGCTTTATCATTTACAACACGTAAGCTTGAAGCAGGTACAGCATATCTATGTCTTACCATTGCTAATACACTGTGGCGCAATCATAGCGTCCAGGCACTTCAAAACATCTGGTGTTTGAATGCACAGTCGTGTCGAAACAAAGCTACTGACATCCATGAACTGATTGTAGATCACGATGCTGATGGGTTGATGCTGACTGAAACTTGGCTTTATTCTCAAGGCGATGAGGCCTACATCGCATGCATGACTCCTGCAGGCTACGATTTCTACTCCTTCCCCCGTGTCGGTTCCAGAGGCGGTGGGATCGCCTTCATCATTAGAACTAACATATCAGCCACTCTCAGACCCCTTGAATACACATCGTTCGAGTGTGTAGAGATGCGTTTGTCTAGGCAGCACACCACCGCTGTCTGTGTCTGCCTGTATAGGCCTCCTCTCAGTAGAAGAAATAAGCTGGTAAACTCGATCAAGCGGGCGGTTGTCACGCCTCTTCTGAAAAAGCCTAGTTTAGACTGCAATGTTCTGAAAAACTATAGACCGGTGTCAAATCTTTCGTGTACTTCAAAGATTCTTGAAAAGATTGTACTGGCTCAGTTACAGAAGGACCTCGCTGATAAAGATTTGTCGGACGCATGCCAGTCCGCGTACAGGAAGGGAC
>JAWQFJ010016172.1:0-12500 GCA_034096865.1 Theodoxus fluviatilis
AGATCTGGAACCTGTGGTTAGGTATATAAGACGCGACAAAGCAAGAGACAGACGCTCCCTCCCTCTTGTTTATAAAAGGGAATCCCGGGAAATTTTGTCAGTTTATACTATTTGTTTCCCTTTATGTACAGATGGTTCTAAAGACGGGGATCGTGTGGCGGCAGCTATTGTCATCCGTGACTCGGTCTTATAATTTCGTTTACCGGTTGGGATTTCGTTATACTCCACAGAGCTTAATGCATTTGAGGCCACTCTTGTCTTTGTCCAGAGCAATAATATTTCCACGAGCCCTTGTGATCTCTGACACGCTTTCGGCCTTACAGGCTCTGCAGGGTAGATATATTTCCCATCCATATTTATCTGGTATATGTTATCATCTTTGTCAGCTATGGCGTGGGGGTACTGAGGTCGCCTTTTGCTGGGTTCCTAGCCATATGGGCATCCCGGGGAACGAGAGAGCAGATCAGGCTGCCAAGGCTGCTCTCTCCCTTCCTCCATCCTCAGGCAGGATCCCTGCGGGTGACCTGGCACCTCATATTACTAAATACATTTTAAATGTGTGTCAAGCTGCCTGGGACGGCAGGGCACATCATAAACTTCATGTAATTACTTCTGTGTGGGGTGAACGACTCTCCCCTATATAACTCACCAGAAGAAAAGAAGTTGTGTTCTATCCTTCCCGGATTGGCCATTCCATCCTGACCCACTTCTACTTGTTGCGGTCGGAGCCTCCACCGGAGTTTCTTGCTTGCCACAGCAGGCTCTCCATACGGCACGTTCTGGTGGAGTGTCCCCGACTTGCTCATCTATGGAGTGGGTCAAGTAACCTAGCAGACATTTTAAAAATTCATTTTGCTAAGATAACATTTTTGACAAATTCTCAGCTTTATTCTCATCTTTGAGCCATTCTACGTTTTTATATTTTTTCGATATTCTCCATTTACATCTATTTGAGGTAACATTTTACGTCTACATTTTTAGTTCGTTGAATTACGTTGTGGCCTTGTAGTATTGCCAATCAGCTGTTGAGCTGTTGGGCTCCATCCATCCATCCATCCATCCATCCATCCATCCATCCATCCATCCATCCATCCATCCATCCATCCATCCATCCATCCATCCATCCATCCATCCATCCATCCATCCATCCATCCATCCATCCATCCATCCATCCATCCATCCATCCATCCATCCATCCATCCATCCCTATGCGCTTTGTGGGAGACGAGTGACTAGGGAGGTCGAGACTTAAATCTTTCTCTAAAAAGCTCTCGTGATTTTTGGTGATTGGAGGTCTTACTGGCCCATTCGGGCTGATGGGCAGTGGAAATGGAACCTATTTCATGGTTCTGAGTGTGATTAATTTAACTGTTGAGTGAATCGTAATAGAATCAATCCACTGTAGTAAAGTACGTTTTATACATTGATAAAAGTTGGTATTTTTAATTAACGTTGTGGCCGTATATAGCCTACAAGACTGATAGACCCTTTAGCTGCACCCATCCATCCATCATCCATCCATCCATCCATCCATCCATCCACTCATCCATCCATCCATCCATCCATCCATCCATCCATCCATCCATCCATCCATCCATCATCCATCCATCCATCCATCCATCCATCCATCCATCCATCCATCCATCCATCCATCCATCCATCATCCATCCATCCATCCATCCATCCATCCATCCATCCATCCATCCATCCATCCATCCATCCATCCATCATCCATCCATCCATCCATCCATCCATCCATCCATCCATCCATCCATCCATCCATCCATCCATCCATCCATCCATCCATCCATCCATCCATCCATCCATTTCTTTAAATTGATCTTCATAAGTTCGATTCTGAGCTTGTGCGAGGTGCTGACGTCAGGGCAGGGACGCTCGTTTTGCCTCCAGCCTTCTAGACAACGGCGTGTTGCAGCAGCAGTTCCGACGAGGACACAGTTTGGGCAGAGGAGAAGGAGGCCTGTAACGACCCTAAGTATGAACCGACCCTAAGTATGAACCGGAAATCGTCGCAGAGTTATCTGCCCGGCTCTCTCTTTATGCGATTTATCGCTCCTGCACCTGTTCTTCGCATGGAATATATCCCGACAAACGACGCATTAGTTGCTTTACGAGTTTTTGTGTTTTTGGTGCATTTGTGTCGTTTAACACATAATGTAGCGTTCAAAAAAGTTTTTTCCCGTGAAAAGCCGTCTCCCCTGCCGGAAATAATATGGGAGTCACCTCCCTGTAGTCTATTTGTAGTCTGGTTTTATAAAACGCGACCGTTGACTGACTTGGCACGCCCGGGGAGTTATGCTAAGATCCGGCCGCGTAAATATATCTGCGTTTTGTGACAAACGTCTTGCTCGGCGGTACTGTACTCCATGCACCTTAACGGTGCGCGTGATTCGGGTGTAATCTTAAGCTAAACGACGTTCCGAATGTTTCCGACTTCGACCATTTCAGCAGCGCCAATAAACGTCGTTTAGCTTAAGATTACACCCGAATCACGCGCACCGTTAAGGTGCATGGAGTACAGTACCGCCGAGCAAGACGTTTGTCACAAAACGCAGATATATTTACGCGGCCGGATCTTAGCATAACTCCCCGGGCGTGCCAAATCAGTCAGGCGGAGTGGCGGGTGCCGTCTCTTTTTAGAGTCGAATTATTAAGAGTACCGGGCAGATAACTCTGCGACGATTTCCGGTTCATACTTAGGGTCGGTTCTTACTTAGGGTCGTTACAAGGCCCCTGAAAGCAAGTACACTCTATACACAGAGTCCAACAGTATAGTTTCGAACCTGTTGCTCCAAAGAGCGGACATTCGGCAGCACTGCATTCCAAAAGCATGTGTATGAATGGAATAGGGCTTGATGGCTCGGGACTCCCTAACAATTCATTCAGAAGGACAGCCTGTATGTTGTGCTGTTGGGGAGCGGTTGTTGCTTTTTTCTAATGATGTGGACATGTAAGTAGACTTGCTGGTTCGCTGTCTGCTGGTGTTCCGTGGTGTTAGCGGACACGTAGAGTAGAATTGCTAGTGTTGAAATGTACTTTATTTTTCTGCTGTGTTTGCAGTGTATTAGTGTTCCGCAGTCTCAGCGGACACGCAGAGTAAAATTGCTTGTGTTGCAATTTTCTGAAACTTCTGCTGTGTTTGCAGCTTGTAAGTTCTGCGGTGCCTGCTGACGGGTTTTCTTTGTAGCGTTACTGTTTTTTTTGTAATACAAATATGTTTAAAATCATAATTTTGTTGGCTTGTTTGTCTATCCCTAGACCTCAGGCAATCCGGGTCATAACAATTTATTTGTCAGTTTTACTCATGTGATCAAAAGTAACAACTAATGCAAAATGTAAATGAGGGTTGATATCTCTGTCCAACCTGAAGTACAAAGGCCCCGGCATTTACTGTTCCGGCTGAAGACAAGATAATTATGCCAGACAAATTGTGCTGAGTGTCACACACACACACACACACACAAAATGGTTACGTCAACATTACTTGACACACCGACCTTCTCTTACCTTGACTCAAATGAGTACGCACACTGACATTTTATTGAGCGTTCAGCTGTGCACAACGCCACAGAGCCCTTTGGTCGTTACGCTGTTCTTCGTGGCAAAGGGAAAGGGTTTGAGAAATTGGAAATGTGAAGAGAAGACCCAAACAACATTAACAAGCTCTTCTAAGCTCTGTTCTGTTAATCCAGAACTCTTCTTATCGCACTCGCCTACTACATGTACATGCCTTGTTCATATATCATTCAAAGTGTATGGTCGTTATAAAATCCTAAGTTCGATGCTTTATTTTTTTCGGAAAACGTGTAAAGCTGAGAGAGAGAGAGAGAGAGAGAGAGAGAGAGAGAGAGAGAGAGAGAGAGAGAGACAGAGAGACAGACAGACAGACAGACAGACAGACAGACAGAAGACAGACGAGAGAGAGAGAGAGAGAGAAGAGGAGAGAGAGAGAGAGATGAGGATGAGCATGAGAGAGAGAACGCAGAGCGACAGGAAGAGAGAGGAGAATGAAAATATTTTGTATGTTTCTATTCAGAACGTCACATTAAATTAAGGAAATATTTTCAACAGAGTAAGAGGCATCTGACTTTTTCACGATTAAAAGAGCAAGAGCAGGCAACGTACTTTCTGAAATTTATTGAAAATCTCGGAGGCAAGAAACCTTATGACAGAAGCAAACACAAAGGACAAAGTAGTGCTGAACATTTCTTGGTTGAGAAACCTCTATGTACACCATTTGATCAATGAAACAGCTTCATATCTTCAACTCTGAAACTACCAACTAGCCGAAAGTCTGGAAGTTTCAAGTAAATTGATGCTTTAAACTTTATTTTTCAACAGACACCCAAGGAGGTTATGCTCTCCGACAGCATAATTGAACGCGTTCGAAGAACATTTCCCAAAAAAATCGATGGCAGATAAGAAAGGGCAAAAAAACTCCAAAGCAAAGGCAAAGTTCAAGAAGTATTTGATCAGAAATATACAGTAAGAGGGTACAAGTACAAACGTCTATCAGGGAGCTGTACATGGCGATTGCAAACACATTACAACCTTCACTTTTCTCGGCAGTCATATAAATTTCGTTGGTATTGATTCTTTCGCTTCCATTTGAGGTCATGCGAGGAAAAAACTGCAAAGATAACACTTTTGTTTTAATGAGTGGAGTGTTTCCGTACGTCCGCATTCTTCCGAGAGAACGTTCCTTCCAAGTGCAGCACATATAAAGCAATCGCAGGCACTCGTCTGTGCATCCCAGTTTTCGGCAGCACGCAAAAATGCGTCTGTATTCAAGTACAACTTCAAAAAGGCAATGAACGTGAACCTTCTCGGTCAGACTAATGCAGACAGAAGTTTTCCTTGGATGTGCAACATTGCTAACGTGTGTGTTCACTTGCTCCCTCGCACTTAAAGTAGCATACATACTCCATGTCGAACTGCCATTTTTTGACACGATGGAAAAAGTGCGAGTTTACCCTAATCTGACGGGTGCAATCATTGAAATCAATGTCTTAGCGACACAATCGGACGAGTTCCCTCTAAATGAGCATGAAGGACCATGCTCAAACAGAAAAAATACCCATCTTGTACGCTACTTCGAGAGGAGGCATGAGGGAGGAAGGGGACAGAAGTTGGATGTGTGTGTGTGTGTGTGTGTGTGTGTGTGTGTGTGTGTGTGTGTGTGTGATACGGAACAGATATTTAAGTAGATGGGAACAAACAGACTTGATAGAAGTGTCTCTGAAAACGGGAGTGATATTTACTATTTTACTGTCATTGCAGCTTCCTATCGGTGAAGTAGGGGTTTAGTCTTCGTTCAAAGCACTCGAGGCCAATATTATTTGTTTTCGAAGCATTAGTGCTTGAGTGATGGGAATTAGTAGGAAAGTGAAATACTGAACTCGGCCATTCATCTCCACAGACTGTCCAACCTGAGATTATCCTTACGTGACAGTTTTGGCTACATTTAAACCAATTGATACAGGTTTCATTTCAACATTACTCTTCAATTGTTTATAATGTCAAGGTGAGTATTTATCTCCTTTAATGTGCAGTTCAAAATGTTGATAAAAAAAAGGTTGTGAACTGCATGTGTACGTGCAATCTTTAGGAAATGCCTCTTTCTTGCGTTCACTTGCAAATACACATGTTGGTGTACTGGACATTTGAGTGACACAACGGTCACATAATGTCAATGGGACGTGTCCAAATAATTTTTGACAGAAAATATGAAAACAATCGATAACATTTCACCATGCGGATAAACCTCATTTCAAAGACATTCAAAATCCTCGAATCTTTGTGGGAGGAACTCTTTGGAACCATTTATGTGCTGATTATCTGTAATAACACAGACCTCCCAAAATCACAACTTCAAAATCAAAAGAAGCATTTAAAAGACAATACACAAAAATCATATCAGTATCAGTTAGGCCTCTCAGTTGACAAGTTTTCCCTTGACGCGCATGATAACGGTATATACATATACACGTGTATTCATTGTTCACCTTGTACTTAATCTTTAAGTTAAAGTAGCATACACTTCATGTGTAGAGTAGAATGAAATCGACGTACCTACACAGGTAATAGCAGTTAATGTTCAATTAAGTAATCCCATGGCACCATTAATGAAAAGGAAAAGAAGACAGCCTTTTTATATATAAAACAAACCGTAGCGTGGACGTTTGGGGAATTCTCAGTGGCTTCTGGTTTCGGATATACATTTGTAAAACTTTGTTGATTGCACTCACACGCGTTTGTAATTAAGAGCGATGACAGATGCACAGCACTGCAGCACTTCGTACCAGCTGAACAGTAGCAATAACATCAAGGGCCTGTTCAAGAGGCCTACCGGTACGTACCGGTTGATACCGTTCGTCTCTTGAACGACTTGGTACGGCTACCGGTATCGACCGGTACGTACCGCGCCGGAACGCTGTTGCGCCTGTATAGCCAAAATGGCTGCTTTCGGGGAAAGGAAGAAAGTCGTCATCACAAATAATTATGCGCTGTGGTACGCATTTCGACCTGTGATTATTACCCAGCCTATGCGAGACGTTACAAGAGGTTAGGCTGATATTGTACTTTTTTTTTAAAAGAAAAACTGCTCTGAAATAATTACCGGGCACGATGTGAGCAAACATTTTCACGACAGATGGAGAAACAATTTCAAGGGAAGCAACTCTTATTTCTTACATTAGCCCTTATTTTTGTTGTATAACCTCCCTTGAAGTGATCATCGAACTATTCTTGCTTACACCAAGTTAGCACTGTCGTTTTGACATAAATTTCTATTCGAGCGATGCCGAGCATTCATGCACAGCTACAGCTTAACGTATTTCATCAGTTCCACAAGGAACGAGCAGTCTGCAGCTGCTGGTTTACTCATTTGGTTGAGAAGCGCAATCCGCGACGATGAGAAAGCATCGCGGAAGCCATCTTGGCTACCGTTCGGTCATAACGAGTCGTTCAAGAGTGCACATTGGCTGCTCGGCTACCGGTCGGCTACCGGTAGGTCGTCTTGAACGCACGGCGGATATCACTTGGCAAGGTGTGTACGTCTTTTCGCTGTTTCGAATTGGCAGAACGTTTCAATACAGTGTGATGCTTGCCTCGTTGAATTCACCATGTTTAGCCAAAAAATTGTCTTAGCATCACATAAAGCTAGAATTAGCCCACTATGAGATTAATGATTAACTGAAATCGTAGTACACTCGGATATCATGTTAATGAAATAATGTTCGAATGTCTGTGGAAGAAAAAGGGGATGAGGTTGAAAAAACTACAAGGGGGGAAAGAGGTGAGAAGAATTAGACCAATGACCAAACATATGTTCAGATTAAATACTTGCGGGGGTTGGGGGTGGGGTGGGGGGGTGGGGGGGGGAACGGGGGGGGGGGGTTCTTACCGACTACCAGCTCCATTAAAAACCACCGAACAGCCATCATCCATACGCTTCGTTAATTACGCCAGTCATTTCATGTCATGCATCGCCGATTGCAGCAGATTCCCTACTAACGTCGCACCGTATGAAACTATCCTGCAACAGAATCATATCACATCATAGAAACATGGCTTTTTTGTAGAGTACTTATCTACCTATCAGCCACTTTCGTGCACACACACACACAGCTCTTCTGGAATGAAGGCTGACAACGACTAACTTACTTTGAAACCTTCCGAAAAACAAACAATCCGGTGAAGAGAGTACCCATATCCCTTCTAGATATCAAGTTGCCCTAGGCAAGCTCAAACTATTTCGGGGGATTTAATTTTGTTAGTAAGACTTCACTGTTAGCCACAGTGCAAAGAAAAGAAAATACCATTTTCCCCATTGCAGTTGAAACAAAAAACCCGAGACATGTTTTTCCTCATTGAAAAATGATTGAGTGTAGGCAAATACCGTCAAATTTCAAGAGAAGCATTTTTCCTGTCTCTAAAGAAAAAGGACACAAAACGGGACAAGTCGAATAATCCTTTCGGACATGAATAATTACCCACTTTCACTTCCCGCTTCCACGAGGAATGTACATAGAAGAGAACCCTCCGGGAAAATGTCAATTGAAAACATCAGAAGACAAAAATTTGAAAACGCCACACCTCAAGACCAGTGTCAACCTATTTTTATAATGTGAGTTCACATGAGTCACTCGAACATGAACAACAAAGTCCATCCCTCGTTAACATTTTCGCCTTTTCTTCTGCTTGAAAATAGTAACCTTCGGTCATGCGACTTTCCAAACACTATCAGAATTCAGCTTTTTTTCCATCACGATCATCACTGTCAGAAAACATAGCAGTGAAATGCTGAGCATCAGAGTCACGCTAAGGTAGTGAGTCTCCTTCCAAAACAAGCCATAATGTTCAGCCAAGGCGCCGCAAAGCCCACGCACATTCTCTTCTACAGCTCAATCGATATTCTCTCAGTAAAGCTTTGCGACCTTCTTGCTTTTGTGGCTCCAGTTCCTGGGCCTTCTCGACTTCCCTGCAGGTGTGAGAACTCTGGCGGGGTGCTGAAGGCAGATGTGCTGAACAGATGGCAGCACAATACTTTATCTGCCGGAAACCGCATTCCCAAGTGCTTCAGAGGGATGCTCATGCCGTTACCACTAGGATCACGCAAAGTCCTTGTTGGTTCGGGTCAGCTGCCTCGTTGCTGCGACAAGGGTTTTGTTTTTGGCAAAGACGTTTGATAGGCATGAGGGGTTCTCCTGTGGATATTAATTTTCATGGCTGCTGCGCGGGAAAAGCTTGGCAGTGCTTTGCCCCTCCAACAAGTCTTCTCAACAGACTTGAATTGTAGCATGACTGTTTTACAGCAGAGGCAGATCACCTCCTCAATGTTCCGTGGAGCTCACGGAAGCTCGGCCTCGATGGTGTTTCGCTGAGCTTACCTCATTTCCGTGTTTGTGATTACGCTTCGTAGTTTTGAAACCTGTGTCTTACAGTGATCAAGTGACCAGCTAACCTTTAGCAGTGATGTTCTCTGTCACTGATAAAACAGACAGTTTAACATGTTTAACATACAGAGCCGAAACCCTGCGTGGGACAGACAGGGAAAATGAAGGACCACAGGCGGGGACTAAACCCGCGACCTTTTAGTTGGCTCCCGAAATGCTCTACCAGCTGAGCTACCATGGTTCGTAACAGACATGTCTTGGTAAATGCTGGGAATCGATCTTTTAAATCCCATCGACGTGACAATCGTTCGTGAATATCGAGTACTAATGGCTTCTCAGCTTTGAATCCTGGAGGCAAAACTAGCTCTTTAGTGGACGGTCTGTGCAATTACCGCGAGATCCCCGGCCTTGACCTTTCACCCTTGCCAGACATTCACAGAGCTCTCAGGGACAACACGTCAGGGTCGTATTAGTCAGTCGTCATGTCTCGTTAGTTTCGCGTCAAGACGGAATAGTTCTCAAAGACTTGGATTCTTTGCAACAAGGGCGATTTTCATCGAGAACACAAAGGGGTACACTTGTGTCTTTCTCGAAAATTAGGCGCCTTCGTGTTTGATCGTCTGCACGCGTGGATCTAGCAAGAGACCCAGTCTCTAGCACTTCCCCGCTTCTACCTTCAGGGGCCAGTCAAAGCATACTCTCCACGTCTGCGTCGTTGCTGACTCCAAGATAATACTTGCCGTCCAAAACGCGCGTCTTTGGCTTCTGGGTCTCGGTGTTGCCCGAACCGCACTCGTTCATTGCCGTGGCGTAGCTCGGGGATCTCCGGAAAGCCACTCGAGATCGGGGAGTTCCGCCACCTTCCGATCTCGTGTCCTCGCTTCCGCGTCGCAGCAAAAGGTCCCCAATCTCGGAGTCTATGTCGAAATGCTCGACTTTCTCCGGCGACGTGGGTCTGGTGATTCCGTTCGGTTGTCGTGGGACGACGGTCTGCACGAACTCCAGGTCTGCTGGATGGTCTTGGGGCTTTTCTTCTCTGCAACACGAATGAATACATTATTCTCTGCACTGAGTTCATGCAGTGCATTGACATCTTCGCCCTTACGAACTCTTCTTCTGTTTCAACTTCAAGACTAAAAGGATTTTAGGATTATATCTCTTGGGTGACATACGAACACGGCATTTGGATACATTTACTGGTGGTTGTAAAGTTCAAATTCCTGCAGTTAAAGGGGTAAGTAACGCGTCCTTAAATGCCTCCAAAGTTCGTTGAATGTCAATAAGAATAAATACGATTTCCTGAATAGTTAACAATTTCAAAAGCATGTCAAATCTACGCCATACATTATCATGTTGATCTATACAACTTCATGCATAAATCCACTGAAAATGATACTTCCCGAAACAGTAGGCAGACGAGTCACATGTTACATGATGGCAGCCTTTACGGTTGTGAAAGACAATGATAGACGTGATGATGTATGCAAATTTTTTGCAAATCTGATACGGCTTCTTTTATCTCTATATTTTAAGAACTGATCTTTAAAAGATTATTCCAAGTCCTGTGGAAACGAGCTGAATTTTTTGTACATTTCGACCAACAATCATTATGTTAAGCATTTTAGATCGGTCGATTCACACTTTATTGTCTTCGGCAGCTAAGTTTGCATGGAGAAGTTTCCGGTACGAAATAAAATCCACCATTGACAATCTCGAACAGCGAAGGATCTCGCTCAATTCTTTTTATTTAAAACATTACTCGCATTGGAAAACAGTGTTGTAAGTGGAGGAGAAACTTCAAAGTGACGGCTGGTGAGACTGCACACTCACTGGGTGACGTCATTGCCCTGCAGCTTGTCCACCTTGAGCAGAGCCAGGTCCAGCTCGTGCTTGATTTTCCACAGCTGCGTCTCGCACCAGGGATCCGTGCATCGCCGCCTCCGCCTGGACTGGATTGCCTCCCTTACCGACTCCTCCAGTGTCAGTGACTTGCCCATGCTCTGCAACACAGAGAGCGGTTTTTGAAGGCGTCCAAGTCCAAAGTCTTTGGAGGCATTCACTACTCACTGAAGATGGCAGTCACAGTGCTTCAGAAATATGTATTGAGAGTATTTATTTATTTTGGACGAACTTTGAACGTTTATTTGATAGGCCTTAAGGCCTCTTTGAGACGAGAATTTTTTGGGGGATCTTTCCAACGCTTAGGAGGCTGTTTTCCCATGAATCCATCTCAAAGCATTTTAACAACTGTTGCATGCAACAGTCTACAACATTTTTCTTAAGTGTGTGTTGAAATATTTTAAATACATTATAGACGCTTGCTGTTATACGTAGATATGTTCCTACTCTGCTGTGTTAATCCCATAAAATAGATTGGCATTCCATTAGTGTCTGTAAAGATGTTGACATTTACTGTGAATGGCTCTTCGACAAAAACTGATTAATCTGTATTCCTGCGTATGGAATAGTGGGTTCCATGTACCTCACAGTTGTACTTTGGTAGATATGGTGTGCATGGTTATAATAAAATCTGAATCGCCGGAAGAAAAACAAAATATATTCCCACGTTGTATTGTCGTGTAATGAAAATAGGCCGTCTATATCCATGCTTTTCATCAGCAAACAAATGAAAAAGAGCAAACAAACGAGTGAGCAAATGACTTGTTTGTCAAAGGTTTGCTTCATTTTGAAGCGACTTTTATTACATTGTAAACTTTTATAACGAAACCAACAAACCAACTCAACCCAACCCACCCACCCACCCACCCACCAACCCACCCCAACCCAACCCAACCCAACCCAACCCAACCCAACCCAACCCAACCCAACCCCATCCCGTTCCCAACCCAACCCAACCCAACCCATCCAAACCCAACCCAACCTATCCCATCCAAACCCAACCCAACCCAACCCAACCCATCCCATCCCATCCAAACCCAACCCAACCTAACCCAACCCATCCCATCCCATTCAAACCCAACCCAACCCAACCCAACCCATCCCAGCCCATCCCATCCAAACCCAACCCAACCCAACCCACCAACCAACCCACCAACCAACCAACCAGTTGATGCATCCATCCATCCATCCATCCATCCATCCATCCATCCATCCATCCATCCATCCATCCATCCATCCATCCACCAATTCATCGAACAACAAAGGCCTTTAGAAACTCACCAGGCTGACGAGAGCGCAACATCCGCACTTGTCCATCTTCTTGAGGCGCTTCCTGCCGAACTGGAAGTAGAGGTGCTCCATGGCCAGCAGCAGTGTGCACAGCAGCATGCCCCCCGCCAGCAGGATGAAGGCGCTGGTGAAGTTGAGGATGCCCAGAGTGTGGCTCTTCACTGTCTTGTTCTTCTCCTTCTTCTGGCACGCGCCCGCTAGCCAGAACTTCCGCAGTCGCTCCGTGTCGCCTGACAAACACATGTACAGACAGAAGTGTTAATACAAGTGAGACGTGAGTAGGAGGAGATGAGTAAGAATAACACAGACGGAGCTTGGCCGCGTTACAACTGAGCTATGTTCCCCAGAGAAGCAATACCTTTTCAGAAGCTGTGAAAATATAATGTTCATAGG
>JAWQFJ010016172.1:17500-23387 GCA_034096865.1 Theodoxus fluviatilis
GTCCACCTTCTCCTTCCAAGGCGAGCCCCTGGGGAAGGCCACGCCGTAGCCCGTGGCAGCGTACCAGTTGCCCACAGTGATCAGTCTGCACAGGTGGTCTCTTCCCGCCCTGTACTGCAGCACTGTGGCGTCGTAGATGAAGGCTTGGATTTCCCTGCACACAGACAATATGTGTTGGGTTGAGAAATGTTGGCTTTGAAGCTCTATTCGTTAGACTCCTGACCTGCAGAGGATAGGATGTGACTAAAATCGATTCGCAATCATGAATGTAGACAGCAGGGGTGAGCAAGAGGGACTTGGCGAAACTTTATTCTTCCGGCTTCCGGCTTTGAGAAGAAGTAGTTTATCAACACGCGATACTCCTAGACATAGACAGCGAGGGCGAGGGTGAGGGAGTGTGACTGTCAAACTTTATTTGTCCGTCATTCGCCTCACATAGGATGGAGATGAGATAGACAAGACGCGAGACAAAAAGAGGCGAGACGGGATCATATAAGACGAGACGAGACGAGACGAGACAAGACGAGACGAAATGAGACAAGACAAGACAAGACAACACAACACAACTCAAGACAACTCAAGACAACTCAAGACAAGACAACACAAGACAATGCGAGGCAAGGCAAGGTAAGGTAAGGCAAGGCAGGACAAGACAAAACAAGATAAGATTAATGTTTTATTTCCTATTTTTGAAAAGAAATCTCTCTCGCACCACATTTATTCTCATAGGAACATCATCACATTAACACATACACTGTATAAGTATACATACGAATAAAACCCACAACCAATATCTCAAAATGAAACCATCAACCTCATTACCACGTTATCGCCTTTCTTATTTCCCTACTTGTGTTATACATACATATATAAACACAGCTCATAATGAATAAACGAGTATATAAACACATTTTACATAAATCGATAAGCAGTATCCCCAGACACAGACTGCAAGGGTGAAGGTGAGAGGCTCTCAGCCACACGTTGGGCCAACGTGGTGCCACCACTTCTCTGCCAACCGAGATTTGCCAACACTTGGCCAACATTTGGCGAACGTTCTCTATCGTGCGCTTGTTATCTGGGTTCGTCAGTCCTGCCATACACACGCGAAGCGCACATAAAGCAACATGCAGTACTACTAGACAGGAAACTTTATTTTTCAGGCCTGTAATTTTTTACGAAGAGGTTTCCATAAATCTGTATGCAATAACTGACCAGAAGTCAACGAAAAAATCAAGATGATGATACACAGGTGGAAATTGGAGTGGCTGAAACGAGAGTGGAGGGAAGGGGCGGGATGTGATTAAGGTAAGAGTGGGGGTGGGAAGTGGGCAGGCAGCGGGCGAGTGGGCGAGGAGCGGGTGAGAGGGCGGAGAGTGCACTGAAGACATTGGAGATGGAAAAAACATACAATGCGTGAGAAGATTCAGAAATAGAGGCCATGAACTTTGAATGAGGTGAGACAGAGAAATGAAAGCACGAAGAAGGCAGCATGCACATCCCCGTAATTTGCTCACTTGCGCACATGTACTCACACACATACATACACATGAGCACACACATGTACGTACGTACGTACACACACACACATACACACACATGCACACGCATACACATCATGTGCACTTGTATTCGCACGACACACGTTCGCACACGGTACCGCACGCGCTCATATTTACGTACAGTAAGCCGAACATATAATAACACACACACACACACACACACACACACACACACACACACACATTCATGTGTACGCACATGCACACAAATACACGTTCATGCACGTGAGCACACATCCATGAACCCATCGACCCTCAGAAAGATGGACACACTCTCACTACAAAGAAAACCACACTTCACACGCACATTCGCACTCTGAACACAATCCTGCACACGTGCGCACGCGCGTGGCCCACACGTGCATACGTGCGCATGAATGTACAAAAGCACTTTCACATATTCATGATGATGATGATGATGATGATGATGATGATGATGATGATGATGATGATGATGATGATGATGATGATCTTTACTGTGCCCTTTTTCTTTACAGGAAAATTGTGTTTGCACGCACATCAGCTGGCGTATAGATTCAAACAAGGGGAAACACACACACACACACACACACACACACACACACACACACACACACACACAAACCCACACATACACACACACAAACACACACACACTCACACCGAGATTGAAAACGAAGAGAGATTAAACCAGAACATATAGATTATTCACACTCAGCTTTTTCTGTCTAAAAGGTTGTTGTTGTTGTCGGTTTTTTGTGTTTTTTGTGGGGGTTTTTTTTGGGGGTGGGGGGTGGGGGTGGGGGGGGGATCGGGGGGATGCACATAATTCTCAGTTCTAGGTGATAAATAGTTCCATCACACCAGACCTACAGAAAAACACACAAAGCAAGGCGTTGTGTAAACTACGGCGCGATTTTGCTGCTCCATGAGTAAACCCGAGTAGTGAAATGTATGTAACATGGAAGCACATGCAAAGAGACTCCATAAGCGATGCCCGGTAAAAGCCAAGAGAGAGATTTACGCTGAAACGAAGTGACGCTGGCAAAGTGATCCTGCTCCCCGCTTCGACCACGGATTATATGTGCCCTTCCACTTCCAACTAATGGGATGATCCATGCACAGCCTTGAGGCTAGCTGTAAAGGTCGTTGAGCTTTCAAGGTTTTTGGAAATAAATCACCTCAGGCCCCCAGTCCTTCCATTCCGCACTACACGTCAACATGGGGATTGTCCCATTGGCAGCCTCCAACATTTGCTCTAAGAGCGCGAAACTCGTGCTGGAGGATGCTGTATACCGAAAAGAGACCTCGGGCTAAGCTGATAATGAGGACGTGTATTCTAACCTGCGTCCAATAACAGCTGCTTCCATACATTCTGGACACGATCTAGGCTGCAGGATAGGTCATAATTGTAATAAGAGCCACGTGCCGAAGCGATGGACGAGGTCGATGAAGATCAGCAGAGGATGGAATACAGCCAACATCGATATACTGACTCCTGTATAAAATATGCATAAAAAACAGGAATGGCTTCACCGGCAAAGTACACCTCCAGATTGTATCACGAGGGGGAAGTGATGAATCAAGGTTTTGGAACAAGAGAAGAGAGCAGTTAGCGAGGGTCTGACAATTGGATGATATAGGGGATATGAGAGAGAGAGAGAGAGAGAGAGAGAGAGAGAGAGAGAGAGAGAGAGAGGCAGAAAGAGAGAGAGGCAGAAAGAGACAGACAGACAGACAGACAGACAGACAGACAGACAGACAGACAGACAGACAGACAGACAGACAGACAGACAGACAGACAGACAGACAGACAGACAGACAGACAGACAGACAGACAGACAGACAGGCAGGCAGGCAGGCAGACAGACAGACACATAGACAGACAGACACATAGACAGACAGACAGACAGACAGACAGACAGACAGACTGACTGACACACACACACACACACACACACACACACACACACACGCACACACACAAGCACTCACGCACGCACACGCACGCACACGCACGCACGCACGCATACACAAACACCTCACACTTTCGGATAGGCGCACACGCCTGTTTACCAACAACACACAACGAGAGAGAAGACTCTCTCTCTCTCTCTCTCTCTCTCTCTCTCTCTCTCTCTCTCTCTCTCTCTCTCTCTCTCTCTCTCTCTCTCTCTCTCTCTGTGTCTCTCACTCGACGGCTCGCGCTCGCGTGGTTAAAACGTGTTTGCTGTGGCTCCGCTCTGCCCACGTTAGTTTAGGACACCCTCTACCACTATGCCAGTCGCTGGACTACCAGTTACCTTGGAGACTATGCTGACATCCTTGCTGTCGACGCATGAACCTTCTTCGTGGAAAGTTACAGGCGAGCCTGGGAGTGTCGTGGTTGTGCTACGGTTTCGAGAGGACGATGGCCGACCATTTCTCGATTCCGATATCAAGAGAGGAGCGTGGAAAAGGAAGACACCGTCACAGCGGCGACGAGACCAACAACGGGCTCGGCAACACAGAGTGATAGGTGAGCATAGAGCGGCCGACACTCTTTTGCACGAAAATTTAAACCAAAATGTTGTTGCGACATCTACAACCTCTGATGCCGATGCTGCACGAAATTCTTGCGCCGCCTCACTTGTGACCTTTGACCCGTCAGGCGCATGTGTTCACTCTGAAACGGTATCAGCCGCAATGCCAGTCGAGCCTCCCGTACGATCATCAGCTTCTTCCAGCCCCAGTTTGTCACCACCTTCGGGAAAAGAGGTTTCAAGTGAAGAATTTAACGCTGCCCTTCAACTCACGATGAATAGACTGGGGGAGGCCCTCACTCACCGGATGGAGATGGTGGAGAATTCACTGCGGGAGGAGGTGAAAGGAGTGCACACAGCTCTGAATACCAGCGACACCAACCAAGCTACATCTGCTGATCGCCTCTATGATTGTGAGAAAACCCACTTTGTGTCATCAGCTGGTGATGCAGCCGTTGCTCCTGTTCCACTTGCCCCAGACTTGCCTGCCTTCAACAGCAAGATGAGTGTACACAAAGACAAGACCGAGAAGCGCCGGACGCCGCCGCCAAGACAACTGTCTAGACGGTCCGCACGTAAAAAATGACTTTGGTGATGATAGACACTCGTCCTACCTGCAAATCGTGCTTTCCAAAACTGGGTGCCGGTTTTGATGACTTTGATCGAGTTGTTCGCGTTTCAATTTCGTGGTCCGCGTTCCCAATGTAACAGGCCGGTGGCCTATACATTAAATTTGTTCAGTTGTTCAGTTCTCTGTCCGTCTATCTGTCTGTCTCTCGTTTTCGTATTTGCTCATGTGAATATGTGCGAGTGCTTGTGCGCATGCATATGGAAAAACGTATGTCTGCACTATCGCATGCGCGCGGCGCATTAGCATGTTTCACTATAAAAACCGTTTGTTCCGAGAGAAGTATTTGTCAATTTATTAGAAGCCAGTGTAATCTATTCAAATCGTCCGGGGTGTCTCCCAGATCTATTTATAATCAACAAACGCTTTTAGCAGGTCAGACTTTTTTTGTCGTGACAAGATGAGTGCTCGCTCACCCTCCAGTCTTTGATGCCAGAGAGGTCGTAGTACTCCTCCTTGGTGATCATGAAAGCAGCCAGGTTGGCTGTGTAGGAGGCCAGGAAGACCAGGGCGAAGAGAGCCCAGATGTTGGCCAGGAAGCGGCTGGAGACCCCGCGGGGCGTGTCCGTGGAGACGGCCGCCCCAAACAGCATGGACCAGATGAGCCAGAAGGAGCGGAACAGCGAAAACTTGTGCTCTAGGGGAGGTAACTCGTGTCAGACCCGTCACCCCCTCCAATCGCTACAACGGCGCTTGGGTGGGAACCACTGAACTAACCATATATGTACAGAGCTCAGTGGTCAGAACGAGCAAAATAGTCAGCAGCGTGGACCGCGTTCAACATGCAGTTGCTAGAAATGTCGCAGCAGCGATTGCATAGTGAACGCGCGCTGGCAATACTGATTACTTTGCACGTCTTTCAATGTCAAAAGTGAGGGCGTTTATCAAGTCAGTAGACATTCATAAACAGTTGCAAACAAGGAAAGAGGCAAATAGAATCAAAACAATTGCTTTAATGCATATCTTAAGAACGAGATTGCAATTTTAAAAATCTTTAATGGGCCCCAGGAAATGTGAGTACTTAATATGGTGCCTGAACTTCATTAATGTACATGGATATAAAGCAGCAGATGGAGGCACGGATTGGCATATTAGTTTCTCCTTGAGAACATTACTCAAATGATTTGAAAACTAAATGGCTATATACATATTCGTTAAACGATACAAATATTCAATACCAGTAATCAACATGGCAA
>JAWQFJ010016173.1:0-13104 GCA_034096865.1 Theodoxus fluviatilis
AATGTTTATCACCCGATACATTTTTCAAAATGTTTGACGCCCAGGTTGCTAGCATATTGCTGTATTCCTCTGAGATCTGGGGCATTTATGATGGTTGTCATTGAATCTGTACATTTAGAGACCTTAAAGAGATTTTTAAACCTACCTGTTATAGCACCAAACAAAATCGTTGATGGGGAATATGGATGGTATAAACTTTGTATAAAAGGAATAATCCGATCAATTAGATACTGGTTGAAATTATTGAGAATGGAAAATGTATGTTACCCGAACATGAGGTACTAAATGATGTTGAATTCTAACAATCAAGGAAGTTGGGCATGTAGGATCAAAGAGTTCCTGTTCAGATTTGACTTTGGACAAGTATGGGCAAACCAAAATGTAACAAAAGAGCGTGCTTTCATTAGAGAGCTGAAAGACGTCTGGTCGTGGACTTTAAAGCTGAGTGTCCATGGTCTTAGAAAATAGTGAAAGATACACATTCTGTAAGGCAATAAAACCTATCTGGATGGGGAAAAAACTATTTAATTGCTCTAGATATAAAGCCCTTTAGAGACATTTTCATCAGCTTCCGGGCAGGATTTAGTGAACTGTACATCCATAAACTCAGATATTACAAGGATGGCTCAGATAAATTATATGTATGCTCGCTCCGCTTGCAGAGAAGAAGTTGATTGTGAAGTGCACTTTCTCCTTGCTTGTCCAGTGTATGAAGACCTAAGACAGAGATATGCCTCAATACTCAGTAACACGTACACAAGAGAAGAACTGGGAACCTTATTGTCCTCACAGGACTTTGGAATAATACACTCATTCTATGTACATGTACTATGCATTTAAGCAAAGACAAGATGCTGTACAGATTGCTGCTGCAGATGATTCAATTTTGTAAGTTGTGATAGGCCCATGGCCTAACAAACAAACCATTCGTTCGTTCTCTCTCTCTCTCTCTCTCTCTCTCTCTCTCTCTCTCTCTCTCTCTCTCACTCACTCTCTCCCTCTCTCCCCACTTTGTCTCATTTTTTCATTCCTCTTAATTCCTTGCAGATTCTTTGAGAAACTTAAGTTGTGATCAATTTGAACAAGGCTACTTTTTTCCCTAAATGGTTTGTATCTTCGGTATCAATTCACCTGACATCGGCAGATGATAATGAGAAAGCAAAGTGTCTCACCAGAATTAATTAAGGTATTAAAGTGTGAGAGACAATGAATGAGCTAGGTAGAGGAAAAGTAAGAGTGCCAATTACAGTGAATGCTGCTGAAATGCGTCATTTTTTTCACAGCATCCCTTTGATGGATGAACAACCCCATGAGTATTGCAGATTGGGAGCAGCTTAATGCAACTTTGCTTTGGCAGCATTTAACATCGCATACTTCTGCTAAATCACAAGATCACCTTCCCACCACAAAGACCCTTCAATCTTTCGTATTTTAGATGCATCAAACAAGGCCCTGGGACTGGCATGACAGAGAAAAGGTAAGGTCTATGGCATGAGATTCATGGTAGGCAACACTGAACATGCAAAGAAGAGCAACAGGGGCAAGTATCTGCCACTGGGCATGGATCTGCTGTCATGACAATAAATGTGGAAGCATCTGAACTAGTGACTGGAGGCCTAGGACAGGCGTTCAGTACAACATGACAATAAATGTGGAAGCATCTGAACTAGTGACTGGAGGCCTATAGGACAGGCATTCAGTACAAGATGACAATAAAGAGCAGGTACAAGACTGGATTGCACCACGAAATCTTCAAAGGAAAAGTCACAGCATTTATTTCATTAAATTTGTGTGGACCATATAAAGGATGCGTGAATTCCGGGACTTGACTACTCCTGATTTGGGCCATGTTTATTTCTAATCCTGCATGTGCCTTTGAAAGGTTCAAATAATGAACTCAAATATCAGTACATGAACATCCTTTGTTTGCCTCTTCAAACAAAACACAAAAATTCAAATGCACATCAACATAACAAGAAGACATCATAGACTACCTGAAAAAAAACAAAACATTAAAGCTGTTTCAAATATCATTTTCAGAATTATTGCACTGTAAACTTCTGGAACAAGAGCTGTAACTGAAGAGGAATACTACATACTCAAGCTCAAGAAGAATGAACTTGCATGGAGTGCATACTCCGACCCAGACACACATGAACAACATACTAAATTCAATACAACAAATAAGGTTTTCTTGCAACTATCACTTCCTATTTCTAACATAGATGCTAAAATCATCTAGAAGGGAAAATGTCATTTCTAAAGCACCTGTGAAAACCCATCATAAGTGCTTCAGGTAGAAATCCATCTTGTATTCCCTAGCACCATCTTCAAAGGTGCATAATTCAAACGAGGGCAAGTTTTGTTGATATAATTTATGTTTTCAAGGAAGACTTTGTGAATGGCTGTCAATTTCATAACCATAGAACATTTTGATAAAAAGCAGCCCAGAAGATTTGCCTACATTACTTCCAGAAGAATTCATATACGAAGACTGTAAATTTATTGTCATGACTATAAAGATTTCAAAGTTTGGTCAGATTCAGGAGCATGCATGTTTGCCCCAAGGTAGCTGCTTTCAATTCGAGAAAAGAAATTGCACAAGACTCTTCTGGTTCTGTTGTATGGGCAGCGAATATCTCCAACAAAACCAAGTCAAGTTTACCAGGATGAGTAACATGACTGCTTTGTCGGTTATTGACTTTCTCCAGGCAGCTCCAGCAGTCAGGCTGTTGTCAGATATATCGCTGTGCTCTCCTCCCCACTAACATGCCAACATCAAGGCCACCTGGACCTCCAAACTTGCTGCTCAAGCCTGTGTGCTTGGTAAGTCATTCCAGTGCTCCTGCCCACATCTGCAAGGAAATCCTCAATCTACTATTCCCTTAGGAAGTAAATTTAGAAGAAAAGAAATTGTTTATGGCATGTTGTATGATTTATGATATTAGTATATTGGTGGCTCATTTTTAAAACTGAACAGAATTTATCATTCAATAATACCTATAAAAACATTCTCATAAATAAAATGACATTTACGGATTCTTTCTATACCAAAAAAAAATTGGACAGAAAAACAAAGAAGCAGAGAGGGAGATTAACAGGGACACAGACAGGCAGACATGCACACACACACACACACACACACACACACACACACACACACACACACACACACACACACACACGCACAAACATGCACACTTAAACACACACATACACACGCATGAACAAATACACTCGGATGCACACAGACACATGAACATATGAAAGGTGTCAAGATTAAGTGGGCAGATAGATCAATAGAGACAAAACATTTGGACAGAAAATCAAGATGCATAAAGACTTGACAGACAAAAAGAGACAAATGTAGATATGGAGACAAAGGCATTAGAAATGATCAAATTGAAATGTACATGTAGTTCTACAAGAAAAGACAGCTAAAACAGCTGGACTCCATGGACGTGTGCAGCCAGTTTCTAGAATTTGTCATGAAAATAATGAAAACCATGAGTGTGGTCAATGTTGATTCATTTCTAGACACACAAAAAACGACCTACTAAATACACTGGTGGGTTAATAAAATTCAAATTTTCAAAAACAAAACAAAAAACTGTTGAAACAAAAAAACTGTGTTGAATCTATCTCCAGCATGAATTGAAGGTGTCCAAGTTCTGAAGGATCACAGCAAGGGTATCAAGGAACAGGTGCAGATTGAGCAAAGCAAAGGGGCATTGTCCATTTCCTTTTTTCCCTGTTGTCTTCTGCTTGTGAACATTCAAAATACCGCTTACAAGTGTCTTCTGACTTCAAACATACAACTTTTCAAATGTTTACACTCCAGGTGAAAGCACTGATATTGAGACAGCCATGATGCATAATCAAAATTCTCTGATTCTTAGGTATTTGCATTATGTTGCTATGTTATCTTTCTAAACCAGATGGCTTCTCACTGGGACATACAGTGTCCAACAGAAATTAAGAAAGAATTTTTTTATCATCAACTACTGCTTGAGGGAGATAAAAAAAATGTACCACAGCCTCATAAAAGTGATAGATTTTCATAACTATCCTATAAAATAATACCTGAAAGGATTTTTCCCCCCACTTACATTGCCATTCATAAATATCAGAGACGACAACATCTCGTGAATGATAAGCAAGTCTTCAAATTCACAAGCAGAAGGACAGTACACTTACAGTAACACAGGCTACAATGATGAATTTAGTAATGCCATTTAAAAAACTTGCTCTTAAATGTTTTACTCAACTGTGTAGGGAAGCACAATGACATTACAACTAAAGAAATTAATAATATTCTTATGTTGGCATTAAACATCGATCTGCAAGCAAGGTCTTTATGCCAAATTCATTTTCACTTGAAGCACATGTAGATACAATGCAGTAATTTCACCATGAAATTAAATGGAATAAAATTTTTTAAAGGGAAATAAATCTCAATATCATATAGGAAATATCTATGTTGAATCTCACTAAAGAACAACTTTATTTTTTAATGTAATTACATGTATTGTGTAGGTTATGTGGGTGAATATGATTTTTTCTGAGAAATTCTACAAAATGAAAAATTCTGTATGCAACATCTTCACAATTCATGGAAGAATATTTTGGTAGTGTATTATTTATATTTTCCATGATAGGGCATGGACAGCAATTCCAGGTTTGTGTAGAAAGTCTGCACAACAAAGGTGCCCTGACCTTAATAAACCGAGGTCTAGTGTGTGATACGCATTCACAACATCAAAATCACGCACTATAAAGATCCTGACGCTCACGTCCTCGACGGGTGGGTGTCGGCCACAGTAAAAAACACCCAGCACGCACAATTTCTCCTTTGTGGAAAACAGTGTGCCAGCGCCCTTGGCAGCAGGAGACTGGTCTCATTGACTTGAGACACTACACACTGAGAGACAGCCTCAACATCGGCTTAAGCGCCTTGAGCATGCTGCCAGCATGGATACGTGCGCTATACAAGTAGACATCATCATCATCATCAAATGAAAGGGAAGCTCCACTTTGCATCTTCAAGTACAATGTATATTGATTATCAATCATCATTCCTGTGATGCTAAACATTTCTGAAATCAATTATGAAAGAAATTATGCCGCAAAGACAGGAAATGTCACAGCTGATCACTAAGAGATTTCAAAATTTGACATGCCGATGCACTTGTGGGGATGGATGGATGGATGGATGGAGTTTAAGGGCCTATCAGCCTTGTAGGCTATATAAGGCCACAACGTTAGGAAACACTTCCACCATGGCAATATAACTCTCCGCGACAGCGGAGTATAGTACAATTCACTAAACTAGTGATATAAAATCAATAAAATCGAGTCCCACAGCCCAACAGCCAGCAAAGGCAGTGCATAGCCTTCAAACACGAAAAAGCATAATAACGAAAGGGCAAAATGTCACATCTCGATGTCCTTGACACCGACAATGCATTGAGGGATAGGTGGATGGAGCCCAAGGGCTCATCAGGTTTTAAGGTCATTCAAGGCCACAACATACTTTCACTGAATAAAAATGTGCAATTAAAAGATTACCACAGAAGAGGTAAGTAGAGAAATATCGAAAACAATTAAGATATAGTACAACTCATATACGAGAATAATACTCAGAATCTATCAAAAATTTTATCACAGCAAGAGGATCTTTAAAAATGTCAGACAGACTGCTCGACCCACCCAGTAGATGAGCAAGTCGAGGGCACTCCACCAGAACGTGCCACATGGTAAGCCTGCACTGGCAGGTGTGGCACTCCGGTGGAGGTTCCGACCGCAACAAATAGGAGTGGGTCAAAACAGAATGGCCGATCCGGGAACGGCAGAGCACAACTTCCTCTCTTCTCGTGAGCAATGTGGGGGAGAGTCGCTCACCCCACACGGAAGACACTTCATGAAGTTTGTTACGTGCCCTGCCGTCGCAGTCGGCCTGACACAGGTTAAAAATATACTTATTAATACGGGGTACCAGGTCGCACTTGTGGGGCATTCAGGAACACTTTGCATATGGCTAATTCATTCTACTGCTAGGCTATGCATACTAGTTCCCACATTTCAATTTTTAAAAATAATTTAACTTACTTGGGTGCAGGAGCATACTTTTTGTAGAAGTGATGAAATGTTACAAGATGAAAGGAGTGATGATGAAATCAAGCAATCACACAATGCCCCCTGAACTCAAAAGACAATATTGTTTGGCAACACAAAGCAGGGATGAAAGTTCTGCAAAGCCAATGAACTCGGCCAAAATGGAGGATTCAAAATGCCATAGCCTGTCTCACATCTCAAGGATGTCTTCAGAGTCAAAATAGACGTCAAATCCATCCTCAATAGTCTTTTGCATCTGCAACATGTCCATTATTACAGCCTGTTAGTACAATTATTGGTGTCCCATAATGAAATACAGGTTTATGTAAATGCAACAATATCAAGCAATTTCATGATGTTCATACTGCACAGAAGTGCACACCGATAAGCCATTCCTTTGATGTCTAAGTAAAGAGAAACACATGGTAACTGTGTGATACAACATTTAGTGACCAGGGCTTTCACAGTAACCCAATTTTTTTTCAGTCTCTCACAACTTTGCACTCCAAGAAATATTCACATGGAGTGCATGAAATTACAAAGTAAAGGGTTTGTAAAAGGTGTGTGCCTCTAGTTTCAGGGATCAATGTGGCAAGGTAAATTCATAATATTATCATCACTGAAGCCATGCTAACAATCCTTTATCACCACAGTAAAAATAATGCACATCCAAGCTCATCTACAACAGGCACCAATGAACTAAAATCACACAGTTTTTATCTGAGATCCATTGTCTACTATCCAAATATCCTTGTAATTACTTTTTTTTCTGTTCCAGAAAAACAAAAAGGAGAAGCCTCCACAAAGCACTGATCCACCTGAAGACAATTCATCTGTCAGATTCTTTGACCAAGAGTGCTGCAGCAACTTATCTTTTTAACTATAAATATAAAAAATGCATTTAGGATTGAAGGGGTGGGTGAATGTCCAAGTGACATTTTTTCCAAAGGTCAAACATAATGATAAAGCTTGGATACATTATGCCCACTTCTGTCACTGATCTGATGTTTAAGGCATCTGCAGCATCCAGTTTAACAGTCAGATGTGACTGCGATGCTTATGTAAGATGGTTTTAGAAAAACCAAGTAAAACATATTCAAAATTTGTGAATTGCAGTTCAGTTCAGTTCAGTTCAGTCTCTTAACCCTGAGATGGGTTGTTGAGGCACCACTGATGACTTTCAGACAATCTTCCTCCATCGATCTCTATCCTCTGTGGCTCGCTGTGAGTCAGCAAAGGTCAAGCCTGTCCACTCTTTGATGTTGTCTTCCCACCTCTTTCTCTGCCTGCCTCTCCTTCTCCCACCTGTTACGGTACCTTGCAGGATGGTCTTGGCCAGCCCACTGCCTCTTGACACGTGACCGTACCACTTCAGCTTTCTGCTTTTCATGATTGACAGCAGGTCTTCGTACTGTCCAATTGCTCTCCTGATCCTGTTGCTGACTTCCTCATTCGTGACATGGTCTTTATATGAGATGTTCAGAATCTTGCGGTAGCATCTCATTTCCAAGGCTTGTATCCGTCTCTGTAGTTCAGATGTGAGTGTCCAGGACTTGCATGCATACAAGAATACGGAGATGGCCAGTGTGCGCATGAGCCTGATCTTCGACGCGAGAGTGATATTTCTGTCATGCCATATTGGCTTCAACTTTGCCAATGCTGCTGTTGTTTGTGCTATCCTGGACAGTATCTCTGGTTTGGAACCTTCATCAGTTACGATAGATCACAGGTATTTGAAGTTGTTCACAGCTTCCAGTTTTTGGCCCTTCACTTTGATTTTCATTTTGAAGCCCCGAGGATTGTTCGTCATCACCTTGGTCTTCTCGGCGCTGACCTCCATGCATATGCCTGTGAGGTCGGTCTTGTCCAAATTGCACCAATGCTAAAAAAATCATTCGTTCATTTCACTTGTATTTGTATATTAGAATAAGCACAGAAAAAAGGCCAACACTTGCAACAGAGCCAATTTTACCTGTGTGCAAGTGTAAGGAACAAATTAGTTCTTTTTGTGACTCCTCACAACCCTTTCACACCATCCACCCACCTCCTCTTTTTGCTTGTAGTATTATAAAGACTAATCAATTCTGCTGTAATACATATCCAGGCTGCTTGCATTTTCCTTGACATAGCTTTCTCCAACTCACCAACATTTCATGATATTCAGTACCATGTGCATGTGAGCATACACACACACACACACACACACACACACACACACACACACACACACACACACACACACACACACACACACAAACAAAAACTCATTCATGCATTTACGCACCCAAGCACAAACATGCAAGCACACTTGCATATACAGTGGACTTCACTTAGCATGACATCGGATAACACGACACTCCAGACAACTCGACCATTTTATTTAGTCTCGGCCAACATTTTTCTTTGACTCATTAGAAAAAAAAACAGTTAAGATGACGGCACTTGCCACCCTGCCTCCACTTAACTCTACCAAAAAACTGACTGCATACACAAGATTTTCCTGACCACTCAGTCGCACACATCACCATCCAGATCAAGCTGTTTAATTGTGAGACTTTCTCTCATGGCAAAGGGAGAGAGGGAAGGGGGTGGGGGTGGGAGAGAGAGACAGTGATGATGGATGAGAACGGAACTTTAAAAGAGCCGCAAGATCAAAGGACAGCTGGCCGCCTGAGCCACACACAGTTAGATCAAAGAGGCTCTCTTGACCTCCAGTTAACACAACACTCTGCTTAACACTACCTTTTTTTCAGCCCCCCTTTGTTGTCTTGTTAACCAGAGTGCGCGCTGTACACAAAAGCAAACACTAAAGCACACAGAAGTTCTTGCACATACAGGCACACAATATCCTATGTTGCAATGTCTACTCTGCCATCTTATTCCCTAAATGATAAATAATAGTGAACACTGAAAGACTTAAATTGAGGATAATACATGTAATTCATTTGCTGTAAATGTAATCTACACACTCTTTTGGATTAAGAGTGCAAAATCTCTTTCAGTACATAAAACTATGAGTTCATAAAGTTTAATCCAGCCAAATCAAAAATATTGATAAATATGATGCAATTAAACAATTCCCCACAA
The DNA here is from genome assembly GCA_034096865.1 of Theodoxus fluviatilis. NCBI lineage: Eukaryota > Metazoa > Mollusca > Gastropoda > Cycloneritida > Neritidae > Theodoxus > Theodoxus fluviatilis. The sequence goes on from JAWQFJ010016173.1 coordinate 9,202, forward strand.
GAGACATCAATACATGGCAGCTGTGGGACCCACAAACCCTGTGGAACACTAATAGACTGCAAACCCTGTGGAACACTAATAGACTGCAAACCCTGTGGAACACTAATAGACTGCAAACCCTGTGGAACACTAATAGACTGCAAACCCTGTGGAACACTAATAGACTGCAAACCCTGTGGAACACTAATAGACTGCAAACCCTGTGGAACACTAATAGACTGCAAACCCTGTGGAACACTAATAGACTGCAAACCCTGTGGAACACTAATAGACTGCAAACCCTGTGGAACACTAATAGACTGCAAACCCTGTGGAACACTAATAGACTGCAAACTCTGTGGAACACTAATAGACTGCAAACCCTGTGGAACACTAATAGACTGCAAACCCTGTGGAACACTAATAGACTGCAAACCCTGTGGAACACTAGTAGACTGCAAACCCTGTGGAACACTAATAGACTGCAAACCCAGCAAGTCCACTTACAAATCCCCAACAGCACAACAACCAGGCTGACCTTCTGCTGGAAGTGATGGAGAGCCCTGAACCCTCAAACCCTAGTTCATTTATACCTGTAATTGGTCTCCAGCAGCACAAAAAACTAATACACCTTGTGAAAAAAGAAACTACTGACTCAACAATAATTCAAACCTTTGTCACGATGACTACATGCAGAGCCTGACCACTACACTGGTGACAATGACCTACTCCATTTTCATGACCAAACCTTTCATGGTAGATCTTTCTTTCTCTCTGACAATGTTTAATGCCCCTTCTTTGTCACACTTTTTTCATGTGTTTTTTTCTTCTTAGATGTGCACACTGGAGGCTCCACATTATTTTGTAAGTGTCCAACAATCACTATAATAATGAACAGAAGCCTCTCATCACCACCCAAACATCATCATGAAAATGATTTTACCTCATATTAAAAGTGGGGTGCAAGTGACACAGAGAATGAGAAGTGGGCTTTCAGCTGGCACTAGTACCATATTTCCCAAGAAGCTCTGGTTTCTTCCATGTCTTGGACATCAAACTATTCAAACAACTCACCTCCTCTATAGCCAGTCTGCCATTGCTGTCAAGATCATAAATATAGTAGACTCCCTCTCGGCTGGACGTGGTCATACTTTTTTGCATTCCCTCCTTCTTTGCCAGCTTCACAATGTGCTCACTCTCCTCCTCTGTGAGAAAGTGAGGGATTTCTGAAAAAGACAGCACACATGCCTTGGTCAAGCATGTGCATGCTACTAACCCCAGGTGTACAATGCCCCCTAGCACTGTATACACCACTTTAGCTGCCTCACTAATGCCACCCCTTGCTGCCCAGGGGAGGTGTTCTAGCTCTCCTGTTTTCCTATTCCAACTCTTTGTTCTTTTATTGTGCAACCATGTGGGGAACATCAGGTTCATTTCCCCAAGGTGGTGTGAGCACAACATTCAGAACAGTGAGTCAAAGAAGGGAAAGAGAAGAAGGAGCAGCTGAGGTTTCAGAAAAGAAACCATTCACAAAAAGGGGGGGGGGGGCTGAACTTAACTTTTTTACAGAATAGATGAGGCCAGATTGGACATATTAAGTTTCTCTGTTGCTGAGAACACTTTTTAAAACATAAATTGTGGATTCCCTGAAGGCTCATACTCATAGGGCAGGGATGCTGGGACAGCACGCACTTAGTTCTTTACTGTCCAGTTTTTTTTTACAAGACAGAAAAAGTTTTGTGTCTGCAGAAAAAAGGGTTCATTGGATTACCATAACCACAGCTTTGCTTTTCCTTAGCTGACAGTGCAGCAAGGGTGTCGCAAGATTTGCGCAAGGTGTGAGTGGAATTGAACAGAAAGTTCGAAGCCAGGTAGTGTCGCTATCTGGAATGCTAGGCATGCACCGGGGTGCGCCTAAAATAGTAACAAAGGCTGAGACCCAACACTTGTTGCTAACAGGAGTGATTAGCTAGGGGGGTAGAGGGGTCAGGAGATTCGATTGAGGGGGGGGGGGGGGGGGGGGGGGGGCGAGGGAGATTCACGTACGAGTGAAGCATGAGTGATATCTGATGCAATAGCGTCCCCACGTGTTACAATCGAATTTTCCAATTGGTTAATTGGAGATGGGTCGATCGATCGTTTTAGCGTTTGGCGCCAGGGGTGCAGATATTCAAGCTTGCTGCTGAGTAGGCCGGACGTGTTGTGGCGATGGGTCGCTGTAGGCTCATGGGGACGCGTATGTCTGCCCTAGAGCGCTATCACCACTCGAGGGGTTCTGGTTTCTCCCGAGTGTAACAACAGTCTGTCAAGTCACGGTCTGTCTTGAGGTATGTTCATTACGGTTCTACGGTTGAACGCGTATATGCCTTTGTAAGTGAGAGAATGCCATTTTTGACTAAATTACTCTGCAAGGGGTAAAGTTGAATTAAGTATCTCCTCAATCATCCAGTAAAATGAATATTGACGGTGGGAATGAAAAAGAGGAGAGATTCAATTGCTCTTTGAGTGAATCAAGTTATTGGGTTCTAATTCTGATGACGTCTGGGGTGCGTCCATCAGTCTTTCGTGATTGGGAGTGTGTGAAAGGGCTTGTGTTGAGAGTGCAGCGGCTGCTGCCTTATCTTATAGTGACAAGTCGTCTTTGTCTATTTTCAGGCCATACATACATATATACAGACACATATATCTCGTTCGGAGGCCTTCCAGCTCCGAAGCCATATTAGTTTGTCTATACGTACTCTCGTGTACGTGGAACTGGGTTCCGAAAACCGCAAACTGGGTTTGCAGCAGTGAGTCAGCCATTCGGTGGCTACTGCTTATTAAGTCGTGCGTACGTATTCATGCCTGCGGAGCTGAGTCTATGGAGTCCTGTGTGAGCCAGTCCGGAAGCTGCCGAGGGTGAACGAGTCCTACCGAAGGGTGCCACTGGTCGCCGGAGTGACCAGTCCCAAGGGTCAGCCAGGGGGCTGGAGTCCAAGTGTCCCGGGGATACTGAGGGAGCGGAGGAGTGCCGTCCGCTGGGTTACTGCTTGGTGGATTACCACGACGAGAGATTGGAGGCGCGTGGGCAGGAGCCCCGCGCAACTGTCTGTGTAGGCAGTATGTGTTACGTGTCAACCGTGCTCGGATTACCGTGTTGATTCCAGAGGGAAGTAAGGACACGAATTGGTAAGAGAGTTTTCTTATACCCGTTAGATCCATGAATGAGACGGAGAGATTGACAGTAACTTTGGCAGAGGCCATCACGTTCTCAGAGCGCGAGTGAGGTAAGAGAGAGACCCCGCAGGAAGTAGCCAGAAAGACGCTATCGGTAACCTCAATCTGGAGGGAGAGACTGCGTGGGGAGAAGTCATAGGAACTATCTACTAATCTCGAGTGAGGAGATTGAGTGTTGATATCTCTGAGTAACGAATAACGGTAGTGAAGAGTTCTATCGTTTGGAGTGGAGAGAGAGTTAATTGTGGACTGTTTTCACTGCAGGAGTGGACCGGTAGTAAACGCTATCGCGCTTGTTATTCTATGTAAATTGAGTGTCGGGCGTCCTTCCACCCGCAGCGAGAAGCTGCGATTGGAGGGCGCTCGATCCTCTTCTCAGAAGTTGCTTGAGGCCGCGCCCATTGGGGCGTGTCACTTCATTGCCTGAACTCGTGCGTAGGAAGGATTGTTGTGTACTGTTGTATTCTTTTTGGGAATTATCTTTTTTGTGGGTTGGGATTTTCTTTCAGCCCTTTGTTTTTATTGATTAAACTATTGTTGTGAAACTGTACCCTACCCTCAGTGTCTCATTTTGTTGTTGTTTTTCCTACTTATTTACTTTTATCGTTGCAGGAGAGTGGCAATTAGGGTTTTGCTGAAAATCCTCAGGTGTATTTTCCATCACAAATTCTCAGTAACAGATATTTAAAGAATTTTATCATACACCCA
>JAWQFJ010016174.1:0-5000 GCA_034096865.1 Theodoxus fluviatilis
ACAAAGAGTTTGAATAGGAAAACAGGAGAGCTAGAACACCTCCCCTGGGCAGCAAGGGGTGGCATTAGTGAGGCAGCTAAAGTGGTGTATACAGTGCTAGGGGGCATTGTACACCTGGGGTTAGTAGCATGCACATGCTTGACCAAGGCATGTGTGCTGTCTTTTTCAGAAATCCCTCACTTTCTCACAGAGGAGGAGAGTGAGCACATTGTCAAGCTGGCAAAGAAGGAGGGAATGCAAAAAAGTATGACCACGTCCAGCCGAGAGGGAGTCTACTATATTTATGATCTTGACAGCAATGGCAGACTGGCTATAGAGGAGGTGAGTTGTTTGAATAGTTTGATGTCCAAGACATGGAAGAAACCAGAGCTTCTTGGGAAATATGGTACTAGTGCCAGCTGAAAGCCCACTTCTCATTCTCTGTCACTTGCACCCCACTTTTAATATGAGGTAAAATCATTTTCATGATGATGTTTGGGTGGTGATGAGAGGCTTCTGTTCATTATTATAGTGATTGCTGGACACTTACGAAATAATGTGGAGCCTCCAGTGTGCACATCTAAGAAGAAAAAAACACATGAAAAAAGTGTGACAAAGAAGGGTCATTAAAGTTGATTAAACATTGTCAGAGAGAAAGAAAGATCTACCATGAAAGGTTTAGTCATGAAAATGGAGTAGGTCATTGTCACCAGTGTAGTGGTCAGGCTCTGCATGTAGTCATCGTGACAAAGGTTTGAATTATTGTTGAGTCAGTAGTTTCTTTTTTCACAAGGTGTATTAGTTTTTTGTGCTGCTGGAGACCAATTACAGGTATAAATGAACTAGGGTTTGAGGGTTCAGGGCTCTCCATCACTTCCAGCAGAAGGTCAGCCTGGTTGTTGTGCTGTTGGGGATTTGTAAGTGGACTTGCTGGGTTTGCAGTCTATTAGTGTCCCACAGGGTTTGCAGTCTATTAGTGTTCCACAGGGTTTGCAGTCTATTAGTGTTCCACAGGGTTTGCAGTCTATTAGTGTTCCACAGGGTTTGCAGTCTATTAGTGTTCCACAGGGTTTGCAGTCTATTAGTGTTCCACAGGGTTTGCAGTCTATTAGTGTTCCACAGGGTTTGCAGTCTATTAGTGTTCCACAGGGTTTGCAGTCTATTAGTGTTCCACAGGGTTTGCAGTCTATTAGTGTTCCACAGGGTTTGCAGTCTATTAGTGTTCCACAGGGTTTGCAGTCTATTAGTGTTCCACAGGGTTTGCAGTCTATTAGTGTTCCACAGGGTTTGCAGTCTATTAGTGTTCCACAGGGTTTGCAGTCTATTAGTGTTCCACAGGGTTTGCAGTCTATTAGTGTTCCACAGGGTTTGCAGTCTACTAGTGTTCCACAGGGTTTGCAGTCTATTAGTGTTCCACAGGGTTTGCAGTCTATTAGTGTTCCACAGGGTTTGCAGTCTACTAGTGTTCCACAGGGTTTGCAGTCTATTAGTGTTCCACAGGGTTTGCAGTCTATTAGTGTTCCACAGGGTTTGCAGTCTATTAGTGTTCCACAGGGTTTGCAGTCTATTAGTGTTCCACAGGGTTTGCAGTCTATTAGTGTTCCACAGAGTTTGCAGTCTATTAGTGTTCCACAGGGTTTGTGAGTCCCACAGCTGCCATGTATTGATGTCTCTTGTGGGGAATTGTTTAATTGCATCATATTTATCAATATTTTTGATTTGGCTGGATTAAACTTTATGAACTCATAGTTTTATGTACTGAAAGAGATTTTGCACTCTTAATCCAAAAGAGTGTGTAGATTACATTTACAGCAAATGAATTACATGTATTATCCTCAATTTAAGTCTTTCAGTGTTCACTATTATTTATCATTTAGGGAATAAGATGGCAGAGTAGACATTGCAACATAGAATATTGTGTGCCTGTATGTGCAAGAACTGTGTGCTTTAGTGTTTGCTTTTGTGTGTACAGTGCGCACTCTGGTTAACAAGACAACAAAGGGGGGCTGAAAAAAAGGTAGTGTTAAGCAGAGTGTTGTGTTAACTGGAGGTCAAGAGAGCCTCTTTGATCTAACTGTGTATGGCTCAAGTTGCCAGCTGTCCTTTGATCTTGCGGCTCTTTTAAAGTTCCGTTCTCATCCATCATCACTGTCTCTCTCTCCTACCCCCACCCCCTTCCCTCTCTCCCTTTGCCATGAGAGAAAGCCTCACAATTAAACAGCTTGATCTGGATGGTGATGTGTGTGACTGAGCGGTCAGGAAAATCTTGTGTATGCAGTCAGTTTTTTGGTAGAGGCGGGGTGGCAAGTGCCGTCATCTTAACCGTGTTTTTTTCTAACAAGTCAAAGAAGAATGTTGGCCGAGACTAAATAAAATGGTCGAGTTATCTGGAGTGTCGTGTTATCCGATGTCATGCTAAGTGAAGTCCACTGTATATGCAAGTGTGCTTGCATGTTTGTGCTTGGGTGCGTAAATGCATGAATGTGTTTGTGTGTGTGTGTGTGTGTGTGTGTGTGTGTGTGTGTATGCTCACATGCACATGGTAATGAATATCATGAAATGTTGGTGAGTTGGAGAAAGCTATGTCAAGGAAAATGCAAGCAGCCTGGATATGTATTACAGCAGAATTGATGAGTCTTTATAATACTACAAGCAAAAAGAGGAGGTGGGTGGATGGTGTGAAAGGGTTGTGAGGAGTCACAAAAAGAACTAATTTGTTCCTTACACTTGCACACAGGTAAAATTGGCTCTGTTGCAAGTGTTGGCCTTTTTTCTGTGCTTATTCTAATATACAAATACAAGTGAAATGAACGAATGATTTTTTTAGCATTGGTGCAATTTGGACAAGACCGACCTCACAGGCATATGGCATGGAGGTCAGTGCCGAGAAGACCAAGGTGATGACGAACAATCCTCGGGGCTTCAAAATGAAAATCAAAGTGAAGGGCCAAAAACTGGAAGCTGTGAACAACTTCAAATACCTGTGATCTATCGTGACTGATGAAGGTTCCAAACCAGAGATACTGACCAGGATAGCACAAACAACAGCAGCATTGGGAAAGTTGAAGCCAATATGGCATGACAGAAATATCACTCTCGCGTCGAAGATCAGGCTCATGTGCACACTGGCCATCTCCGTATTCTTGTATGCATGCAAGTCCTGGACACTCACATCTGAACTACAGAGACGGATACAAGCCTTGGAAATGAGATGCTACCGCAAGATTCTGAACATCTCATATAAAGACCATGTCACGAATGAGGAAGTCAGCAACAGGATCAGGAGAGCAATTGGACAGTACGAAGACCTGCTGTCAATCATGAAAAGCAGAAAGCTGAAGTGGTATGGTCACGTGTCAAGAGGCAGTGGGCTGGCCAAGACCATCCTGCAAGGTACCGTAACAGGTGGGAGAAGGAGAGGCAGGCAGAGAAAGAGGTGGGAAGACAACATCAAAGAGTGGACAGGCTTGACCTTTGCTGACTCACAGCGAGCCACAGAGGATAGAGATCGATGGAGGAAGATTGTCTGAAAGTCATCAGTGGTGCCTCAACAACCCATCTCAGGGTTAAGAGACTGAACTGAACTGAACTGAACTGCAATTCACAAATTTTGAATATGTTTTACTTGGTTTTTCTAAAACCATCTTACATAAGCATCGCAGTCACATCTGACTGTTAAACTGGATGCTGCAGATGCCTTAAACATCAGATCAGTGACAGAAGTGGGCATAATGTATCCAAGCGTTATCATTATGTTTGGCCTTTGGAAAAAATGTCACTTGGACATTCACCCACCCACCCACCCCTTCAATCCTAAATGCATTTTTTATATTTATAGTTAAAAAGATAAGTTGCTGCAGCACTCTTGGTCAAAGAATCTGACAGATGAATTGTCTTCAGGTGGATCAGTGCTTTGTGGAGGCATCTCCTTTTTGTTTTTCTGGAACAGAAAAAAGTAATAACAAGGATATTTGGATAGTAGACAATGGATCTCAGATATAAAACTGTGTGATTTTAGTTCATTGGTGCCTGTTGTAGATGAGCTTGGATGTGCATTATTTTTACTGTGGTGATAAAGGATTGTTAGCATGGCTTCAGTGATGATAATATTATGAATTTACCTTGCCACATTGATCCCTGAAACTAGAGGCACACACCTTTTACAAACCTGGCTTTACTTTGTAATTTCATGCACTCCATGTGAATATTTCTTGGAGTGCAAAGTTGTGAGAGACTGAAAAAAAATTGGGTTACTGTGAAAGCCCTGGTCACTAAATGTTGTATCACACAGTTACCATGTGTTTCTCTTTACTTAGACATCAAAGGAATGGCTTATCGGTGTGCACTTCTGTGCAGTATGAACATCATGAAATTGCTTGATATTGTTGCATTTACATAAACCTGTATTTCATTATGGGACACCAATAATTGTACTAACAGGCTGTAATAATGGACATGTTGCAGATGCAAAAGACTATTGAGGATGGATTTGACGTCTATTTTGACTCTGAAGACATCCTTGAGATGTGAGACAGGCTATGGCATTTTGATTCCTCCATTTTGGCCGAGTTCATTGGCTTTGCAGAACTTTCATCCCTGCTTTGTGTTGCCAAACAATATTGTCTTTTGAGTTCAGAGGGCATTGTGTGATTGCTTGATTTCATCATCACTCCTTTCATCTTGTAACATTTCATCACTTCTACAAAAAGTATGCTCCTGCACCCAAGTAAGTTAAATTATTTTTAAAAATTGAAATGTGGGTACTAGTATGCATAGCCTAGCAGTAGAATGAATTAGCATATGCAAAGTGTTCCTGAATGCCCCACAAGTGCATTGGCATGTCAAATTTTCAAATCTCTCAGTGATCAGCTGTGACATTTCCTGTCTTTGCGGCATAAATTTCTTTCATAATTGATTACAGAAATGTTTAGCATCACAGGAATGATGATTGATAATCAATATACATTGTACTTGAAGATGCAAAGTGGAGCTTCCCTTTCATTTCAATGTCAAATGGTCAG
>JAWQFJ010016174.1:10000-12760 GCA_034096865.1 Theodoxus fluviatilis
GCAGATACTTGCCCCTGTTGCTCTTCTTTGCATGTTCAGTGTTGCCTACCATGAATCTCATGCCATAGACCTTACCTTTTCCCTGTCATGCCAGCACCAGGGCCTTGTTTGATGCATCTTAAATACAAAAGATTGAAGGATCTTTGTGGTGGGAAGGTGATCTTGTGATTTAGCAGAAGTATGCGATGTTAAATGCTGCCAAAGTAAAGTTGCATTAAGCTGCTCCCAATCTGCAATACTCATGGGGTTGTTCATCCATCAAAGGGATGCTGTGAAAAAAATGACACATTTCAGCAGCATTCACTGTAATTGGCACTCTTACTTTTCCTCTACCTAGCTCATTCATTGTCTCTCACACTTTAATACCTTAATTCTGGTGAGACACTTTGCTTTCTCATTATCATCTGCCGATGTCAGGTGAATTGATACCGAAGATATAAACCATTTAGGAAAAAAAGTAGCCTTGTTCAACACAATTTAAGTTTCTCAAAGAATCTGCAACGAATTAAGGGGAATGAAAAAATGAGACAAAGTGGGGGGAGAGAGAGAGAGAGAGAGAGAGAGAGAGAGAGAGAGAGAGAGAGAGAGAGAACGAACGAACGAATGGTTTGTTAGGCCATGGGCCTATCACAACTTACAAAATTGAATCATCTGCAGCGGCAATCTGTGCAGCATCTTGTCTTTGCTTGAATGCATAGTACATGTACATAGCCAATGAATGTATTATTCCTAAGTCCTGTGAGGACAATAAGGTTCCCAGTTCTTCTCTTGTGTACGTGTTACTGAGTATTGAGGCATATCTCTGTCTTAAGTCTTCATACACTGGACAAGCAAGGAGAAAGTGCACTTCACAATCAGCTTCTTCTCTGCAAGTGGAGCGAGCATACATATAATTTATCTGAGCCATCCTTGTAATATCTGAGTTTATGGATGTACAGTTCACTAAATCCTGCCCGGAAGCTGATGAAAACGTCTCTAAAGGGCTTTATATCTAGAGTAATTAAATAGTTTTTTCCCCATCCAGATAGGTTTTATTGCCTTACAGAATGTGTATCTTTCACTATTTTCTAAGACCATGGACACTCAGCTTTAAAGTCCACGACCAGACGTCTTTCAGCTCTCTAATGAAAGCTCGCTCATTTGTTACATTTTGGTTTTCCCATACTTGTCCAAAGTCATATCTGAACAGGAACTCTTTGATCCTACATGCCCAACTTCCTTGATTGTTAGAATTCAACATCATTTAGTACATCATGTTCGGGTAACATACATTTTCCATTCTCAATAATTTCAACCAGTATTTAATTGATCGGATTATTCCTTTTATACAAAGTTTATACCATCCATATTCCCCATCAACGATTTTGTTTGGTGCTATAACAGGTAGGTTTAAAAATCTCTTTAAGGTCTCTAAATGTACAGATTCAATGACAACCATCATAAATGCCCCAGATCTCAGAGGAATACAGCAATATGCTAGCAACCTGGGCATCAAACATTTTGAAAATGTATCGGGTGATAAACATTGTAACTTTCTGAGAGAGAGAGAGAGAGAGAGAGAGAGTGTCACAACATTTTGAGCTTAACCAGAATGCTTTTAAAAAAATTGAGGGGGATTTTATGCATGATTTTTTTGTTTGTTTGTAGATCTCTCCTTGATTCATGAGCTAAAGTGTGACAGTTAGAATAGGACAGTTGAGGTGCTGTTGGGGAAGTTGAGCAAATGTGTGTGTGTGTGCTTGCCTGCATGCATGCGAGTGCAGGCTCTAGATAAATAAAGGTGGAAAGTCAAGGCTTTGGGGGGCACAAGAGCACATAGCTGATCCTTGAAATACATTGGATTAATTTTGTCTATGCTTGGCATTCAGCTGAAGTTGTGTAGGGAAAAGATAATTAATTTTTACCATCTCTCTTGATTTTTGTTCACATGGCAGACAGTTTACAGAGAACTAATAGGCACAGAACAATAGGAGCATCATTCATGGCATTTTTCTAGTTCTCTTTTTTTTTCTTCTCAATATAGTGATCTTCCTCTTTTCTCCCTTTTTTTAAATATAAAGACATGTCACTGGTTCCAAAGGTATGGAACATTATCCCTCTAGAAATACCATCTGGCCTTTGCATTTGTTGTTTCTATATTTGGCCGGGATTGCTTCTTGTTACCAGTGCTGTATCACTTTCTTTGTCATTGCAAAGGTACAAAGCTATGGGTCTGGATGAGGACCATGATGGTAAGTGTTGGCAAGAATCCTGTGTATTTTCTAGGAAGTTTACCACTTTCTGCCTAATTTTGAAAACTCTGTTGTATCGACAGTTCCTGCCAGTGTCTTGCATGGTACTGCATGAAATGAACAGACTGTCTGACCGTGTGTTAAGGCCTCTGCACACAAGGCAACCAAAGTCTCTTGCCACGATGCTTGCGGCCGGTTGCTTGCCATGTGGCAGGCAATGCTGAAGGCTGAGCTCGCACACGCTTCCTCTGTGACCTTTCACCTCTCGCCACGTTGCGAACATGCAATGATTACAGTCGACCCGCGGGCGTGTGACCTGCATTTCCATTTGTAAAAGGTAGGAGCTTTCACGACCTATTGATGCATTCAACATACAGCTTTGATAAATTAATGCTGTTCATGGCTTACATTTTCTTTGGATGGGGTTTCTAGTATCCCGAAATACAGCGTTTTCTGTGCGAAGCGTATAGCCATCTCCGCCATTTACTTTTGCGAACAGTCGCGACAACGCGCCTGGTGATTGGTGGAT
>JAWQFJ010016177.1:0-5000 GCA_034096865.1 Theodoxus fluviatilis
CTCGAGGAATATCGCTGTGAAACACATTCGGGTAATGGTCAGCGTGGAAGCAGGTTAAAGCTCGAGAGAGAGTTGAAGAGAGGTATTACTGTTTTTTTTCCTTGTCCCCGCGATGGAGAGTGAGTTACGGGGGGGAGGGGAGTGGGGAAAGGACCGAGGGGAACAGAGGAAATAGGGAGAGTGCGTAATCCGGATTCCCCGAGAAAGCGGGGAGGCACTGGGTGATGAATAGCTGGAGAGGAGGAGAGAGGGGGAGGAGACAGAAAAAATGAGAGAAGGGAGCACCCCACAGCAAGACGTGCGTTAGGCAGGGCTAAGCGGAGGCTCAGGACACGGATGCAACCTAAAGGAGCGTGTCAAAATGTGTATTGGACGATTCCCCGGGTCTTTCTTCCCTGAGAGGGCCGAGAATCACCGAAAGCTGTCGCTTGCATAGAGAAGTCGACTCGCACCGGTATTAACTGCAGAGAGAGGCACGTTTTTGAGCGACTGCCCATGCCACAGGACAGAGCTGCCACGTCCTGGTGACTCGGCGCTCTACGTCCCGGGGCGGGAGGCTCTACCCCCCTTGGTGTACGTTCACCTGCAAACGGCCCTTTTCAGGGCCATCTATGCTCACGAAAGAATACATGTCGGTTGCTGTCCACGCTTCTTTATTTGTCTAGCAGTATTTCGACCGACCCCGGCACCTCATTCTGTAGAGAGACACATAGACAGACATAGAGACAGACAGACAGACAGACAGACAGACAGACAGACAGACAGACAGACAGACAGACAGGCAGACAGAAAGACAGACAGACAGACAGACACACACACACACACACACAGACAGACAGACACACAGACACACAGACACACAGACATACAGACAGTCACACAGACACACACACACACACACACACACACAGAGACAGACAGACAAACAGACACGCAAACAGACACACAAACAGACACACAGAAAGAGACATAGACAGACACAGAAAGAGACACAGACAGACACTGAGACACATAGACAGACACAAACAGACAGACAGACAGACAGACAGACAAACAGACAGACGGACGGACGGACGGATGGACGGACGGACGGGCAGGCGGGCAGGCAGGCAGACAGGGAGACAGGCAGACAGACAGACAGACAAACCGTCAGGCAGGCAGACAGACAGACAGACAGGCAGGCAGGCAGACAGACAGACAGACAGACAGGCAGACAGGCAGACAGACAGACAGACAGACAGACAGACAGACAGACAGACAGACAGACAGACAGACAGACAGACAGACAGACAGACAGACAGACAGACATACAGACAGACAGACAGACAGACAGACAGACAGACAGACAGACAGACAGACACACGGAAAGACGGACGGAAGGACGGACTGACGGACGGACAGACATACAGTGAGGAGAGAAAGAGTGGAGAGAGAGAGAGAGAGAGAGAAAAGAAGGAGAGAGAGAGGGAGAGAGAGAGAGAGAGAGAGAAAGAAAGAAAGAAAGAAAGAAAGAAAGAAAGAAAGAGACAGAGAAAGAAAGAGAGAGAGAAAGAGAAAAAGAGAAAGAGAAAGAAAGGGAGTGAAAGAAAGAAAGAGAGAAAGAAAGAGAGAGAGAAAGAAAGAGAGAGAAAAAGAGAGAGAGAAAGAAATAGAGAGAAAGAAAGGGGGAGAAAGGGGGAGGGAAGAGAGAAAGGCAGATAAAAAAGACAGAGAAAGAGAGAAAGGGGGAGAGAGACAGAGAGAGAGAGAGACCAACAGACAGAGAGAGAGATACAGAGACACACAGAGACAGAGAGAGAGAGAGAGAGAGACAGATACACATAAAGAGAGATGTATTGATTACACTTTATTTTTCAAGGGAAATTCATGAATTAGGCATAGGTGCCTGTCTTACATTCAGCCCTTGTTAAAACAAGCAAGAAAACAAACAAACCCAACCCTACCTCCACCCTCTATCTCACACAAAAGTCACACAATAACACTGGTGACAATAAACTCATGGTAACGAAATACCACATTGAAAATAATTTCGATGTGAATTTAGAATAAGATGAGAAATTACCTAGGATGACTGCAAAAGAATAGTGTGTAGTATCAATTAAACAAATTATGTAAAGATTTCGCAACTTTTAGAGAATGGGGTAGTGTGTTCTACATAGCAGCCACTTAGTATGATAGGCTATGTTGAAACAAATCAGTCCTAGGTTATGGTATAATAAATGTTTGAATTCATTCCCATTTGAATGAATAAATGAATACTGACTCCATGAATGGATATACTTTTTACGGCCTGTCGGTCTTTGTGGGTTATGCAAGGCCATTGGTTACGATTCATCATGAATAGTTGGTTATTATAAGAGCAAGTCAATCTACGTCTTTCCTGGTTATTCGCCTCTCACAAACGCATAGGCAGACGCGATGTATTCCCATCGAAAACTCATACGAATCCAACTGCCAGGAGAAAAACTGCTCCCAAAATAGCAGTCATGTGACCAGGAAAAGACAACAGATACAATACGTAGTTGTTGCAACCAAAATCAAACTACCGTCTCTGCCTTGAAAATACTGTTAACTTACTTTGAACATTGTCAACCACTCAGTTCGCATCACTTTTATTAGCTGCTCTCCGCAGATGACAGCTTCTGTACAACGACCCAGAGGCCTGTCTCCTGCGGTAAATGCAGTCAATTTCATGCTACAAACTGTGTCTGTCTGTCTTCAATCACACAGCTTTTTATTTTATGTGTAACTCCATGAACAGTTTTCCTGCCGAAAGGGGTTGCACGTGACATAATGAATTTAAAATGGAATGCCACTTCATAACCAGTGCCCACTACTCGGTACTGTTTACACTATTGCTCCAGTGCCCACTACTAGGTACGGTTTACACTATTGCTCCAGTGCCCACTACTCGGTACTGTTTACACTATTGCTCCAGTGCCCACTACTCGGTACTGTTTACACTATTGCTCCAGTGCCCACTACTCGGTACTGTTTACACTATTGCTCCAGTGCCCACTACTCGGTACTGTTTACACTATTGCTCCAGTGCCCACTACTCGGTACTGTTTACACTATTGCTCCAGTGCCCACTACTCGGTACTGTTTACACTATTGCTCCAGTGCCCACTACTCGGTACTGTTTATACCATTGCTCCAGTGCCCACTACTCGGTACTGTTTACACTATTGCTCCAGTGCCCACTACTCGGTACTGTTTACATTATTGCTCCAGTGCCCACTACTCGGTACTGTTTACACTATTGCTCCAGCAGGAACAGATGTGAAATCGATAGCAGTGGGTATCATGCACTGTACTGAATCATTCTCCAACTACTTCTCGACATCTCTAGGTGAGAAAGGAGGCACAACCCAGAAAGCCAGGTTTCAGACTCCCATACCAAGGCCCCACAGGGCCCCAGCTGGGTGGCCCATCAGTCTCAGACTCCCATACCAAGGCCCCATAGGGCCCCAGCTGGGTGCTGGGTAGCCCATCAGTCTCAGACTCCCATACCAAGGCCCCATAGGGCCCCAGCTGGGTGGCCCATCAGTCTCAGACTCCCATACCAAGGCCCCATAGGGCCCCAGCTGGGTGGCCCATCAGTCTCAGACTCCCATACCAAGGCCCCATAGGGCCCCAGCTGGGTGGCCCATCAGTCTCAGACTGCCATACCAAGGCCCCATAGGGCCCCAGCTGGGTGGCCCATCAGTCTCAGACTCCCATACCAAGGTCCCATAGGGCCCCAGCTGGGTGGCCCATCAGTCTCAGACAAAGGACCAGGCCTGAGTGGGCCATTCACAGCCCGGCGTGCACCTGACACTGGAATCCAGCTGTACAAGTGTAGGGCAAGTGCCTGGCCAGCCAAGATGTAACCCCCATCTTAGCCCAACTGGGCCCCGTTTCGGCAGATTTCTCACCCCCTCTGGGGGTCCTACAGGGGGCCCCCGCTCAGGGCCCGCTAGGTCGGTCCAACATGGGCCTCAACGTGGCCCTGCTCTCTGGCCATCTGGGTAGCGACAAATTCCCAGACCAGGAACGCCATGACATTTACGAGTGATGATGTTGCGCGTTGCATAGACGCGAGGAAAGCCGAGATCCTGCGAGGAATAGGCCTGTGTCAACATGTGTCAACATGGTGAAAGCAGATGTAGAGGCAGTGTAAATGCTGCTAGGGGCTGGCTGTGCGGGTGCTACTGGAACAGGCCCCGAAAACACAAAGACCGCAGCATTCCAGCTGATGAGGGAGGTATGCGATTCTTGACGCATGCTGACATCGGCCTATGCTTCCCAGGACCTCGCGTCTATGCGACACGGCCCATAAAGCACGTGATGTGCTTGCCTCGCTTTCAAACTAAAATGGCCGCCGCGTGAGTACGGTCCATGCCAGGTGCTTAAAGGTCAAAAGCAATGGGGTTACTCCCAGCTGATTATCTGCCTCCACTACCACTCTCTCACTTCAACTCTCCTCTGACATTTCCAGCTAGTGCAATCGCGAACACTGTATGTTTCCCTTCTATGCCAGTGGATGGATGGATGGAAGGATGAATGGAGGGATGGATGGATGGAAGGATGAATGGAAGGCTGGATGGATGGAAGGATGAATGATAGATGGATGAATAGAGGGAGGGATGGAATTTTGCGACCTCTCAGCTTTTGTAGGCTACGTGATGTCAATGAGCAAAAGCATCGCAAGATTAGAGTAAGCGCAAATCGTCACGATGTCCATAGCTATTCTCCTCGTATGAATCGCGTAGGGAGGCGTGGTGGGTCTATTATCACCCAGTCCCACAGGGAGGGAGGGGGGACACCATGGAACAGGACACCTCAGAGGACACCCAGCGGACAGTCTGTGGTGTGTGAGAAATAGTCCATGAGCTTTGGTGATGACTGTCTCTCCTTGGTGTGACACCCCAATCCTGGGCTTGGGCATGCAGTGTACAGGGCTGGGAACTTCATGCAGTGTACAGGGCTGGGAACTTCATGCAGTGTACAGGGCTGGG